>BQNB010013620.1:33964-76787 GCA_026074375.1 Tanacetum coccineum
AAAAAATCATTTTAGCATTAACAAGTGTTTACCAGTTTTATAACTTTTCAGGCATAGACATATAACAGAGCACCTCACATAGGGAAAGTGTTTGTTTTTTAATTCACACGAGTCATTCAGATAAGGTTTTATATTTGTGAAGTCACTCAATTACACAAACATAATCTAGGTCGCTACCATATGCTTGTACTAGACATATAAACATGCTCGTTGCGACGTGAGCACCTAGACAGAAATCTCAAAGAGGCAAAACGTGATAATGATGAGGGTGAATAGCAGATACTTGATTCCATGTGCCAGAACTTTTCCTTATACTTTGAGCTTTTATTATTTTTTTCTTTTTTTTCATAATTTTTTTTTCAGATACTGCGATAACTAAGGCTGGCACAAAACTTCTTCTTTATCGAGCATAATTTTCTTGCTCTTGGGATACGTTGGGGATCTCAACACTAAAAGCGAGTGTTGTAGATACATGATTACATAAGGATTTATTTCACCTCTTATCATACGACTTTGTCTATAAATTAACCTCACTGCGGTCTAGTAAATGATGATCAAGCACAAGTTCTGGAGCTACTAAATTACCGGCCCAATCATATAACTTTATACCAATACCAATGTTCCAGAAAAGGCGACAAATACCATACGTACACATCCGTAACGACGGAATAGACACATATGACTACATTCAACCCTAACTCGAACAAGCTAAAGGCAAAAATTATCTTGGGTATCAAAGGTGGATACCCGAATTCCTTATGTTCTAAATCCTTACAATTTTAGTGGGTTGATTTTGTGCTAGTTAAAAAGTCAATCCGGTTGGATTTTCCTTACTAAGCGTATGCATTTTTAAGTTTTTGGAAAAGCAATATATAAAATTTTAATTTTTCTAGAAAATATCAGTTGAAAGTTTGAAAATTTCTGCAGGGCAAACATGGAGGAACATGATTAATTTTTCCTATTTGCTACCCCTCTACACTTAAGTTGAACATTGCCCTCAATGTGAGAACTGATAAATATAGAAAATAGGGAAAATTAAAGGAAAACGGTACTTTCCGGGGTTCTTAAGTTCTTGGTTGAATTATGAAGGATATGGCGTGAAACGGAACGCCAAGCATGTGTATTATACCACATGTAATATAATACTCCAATTTATATAAGTTTCCAAGTGTAAATTACCAACCACCAATCCAAGCTCCATCTGTTTTATTTAATCAGCATAATAAACACAACTACAAGAAAAACATTAAATACAAAAGCACACTTTAGTAGGCACCACGGTTGCATTTAGCGCATGCAACAAGCCTTTAAACCCATCGGTGTCCCGAGTGGACGAGTTATAGTCTCGTGAGGGTTTCCAGCGAACACACCCACAAAGTTTAATAAATTTCTTTTTGGATGGAGAAATCGAGATACGCGACACACCTGCCGAATGCGTGACGTACTTAAAGACTGCAAAGTTTTTGTTTTATATATATATTTTAGTTTTTTATAGGTTTATTATTATTTACTATTATTACTACTACTATTCTTATACTTAACTTGATTTAAGATTCCTTAATAATACGGTTCAAGTGGGAATGATCCACTCTTAAAGCTTGAGGGTATGGTATTTTTGGAATGTACTCACGGAAAGGATATTCATTTGTTTTGACCACGTGATATCCCTTATTCGATGTTTTAATAGGTTGATCTTTTTTGATTTTATTGGTAATGATGATAGGAGGATATGTTTGAATTTTCCGAGAATCATCGGACTTTCCACTCCCAGTGAATATGGCATTCACGTGCTCGGTTTGAGCTAGAGGAGGAAGATGAGGGTTAGTCCTATCGGTTTGTTTTGAAGATACGTTTTGAGACTTCAACCACTCATCTATTTTTCTTTCCATGTTTTTAATTTTAGTTTGGAAATTCTTTTCATTTTGCTTCATCTTTAAAATCATATCGTTAACATTATCTTTGACAAACATACTTGTAACTCTTTGACCATCCAAGAATTTGGTCATTGATTTCTCAAGATCTGTTTTAGATTAAGGTTCTTGGTTGACTGTTTTAGACTCTTTGTTAGGTAAAACACCAGCGGTTTTACCATCTGCTATGGCAAAAAGTTTCCAATAAAAAGTTCTCATGCTATGGATACGTCTTTTGAAATCTTCGAGGTCATTTCTCACATCATTGTTTAATTTTGTGAGCGATTTCTCGGAATCATTAGGATCATGATGGGATTGGTGAGAATGCGAATCATGAGAATTTCGGTCTTTATTACCTTCAGATTGGATGTAATTTGTTTCATGAAGTTCACACATCGGCGTGTCTTCGTTCAGGTGGTTTTTAGAAGCGTTTCCTTCTCTAAGTTCATTGTATTTGTTACGTATATCTTGCAATTATTCATTTAAACTTATAATTTGAGAATCCACAGCCTTCAATTTTTCCATAAATCGAGAATTATCAGTATTACTATCACTTCCATCGGCGAAGGAAACAGATTTTTAATGATGTTCATTTTTAGATTTAATGGGCCAATCATGTTTGAAAAGGCCTTTGTCCTTAAGAAATTGAAAATCTTGATTCGGACTTTTGTAGAGGAAGATTCCTCCGGCAGTTATGTCCAGAATTCCTTGAGTGGATTCGTCTAGACCGTGATATAATATTTGAATAATAGCTCCTTTGATTAGACCGTGCCCATGGCATTTTCGAAGCATGTTCTTGAGTCGTAACCAAGCGTCGGTTAGACTTTCACATACGTTTTGTGAGAAATTTCTGATTTCGAGTAAAAGACGGTTAAATAATGAAGGTGGAAAGAACATGTTTATAAAAACTCTTCTCATTTGAACCCACGATGTTATAGATTCTTCATTAAGTTCGTTAAACCAGGTTTTAGATTTATCGCACAAGAAAAAGGGAAATATTAAAAGCTTAACAGCTTCACTCTGCGTTTCACCGTATTTGAACATGTCGCAGATTGCGAGGAATTCACGGATATGGTCATGCGGATCGGCCCGGAGATAACCATCGAAATTATTTTCCTGAATCATTTTTAAGTGAGTACTATTGATAACAAAGTTGTCATCAACATCGAGTTGAATAATGGCAGAATTAGGAGTCGGTGCTACAGTCTTAGCACTTTCCCACATAGGCTGATTATCAGGATCGAGAATTATTTGTTTGGGTTCAACATCCTCTTCAGATATATTTATAACGACAAAGTCATTAACGATAGGATGTTCGGTGGAAGATTTGTGTGATTCGATCTGAATGGATTCTTTTTGGATAATTTTAAATTTACAAGACCTTTTTATCAAATTTTTATTTAATTTATATATTATACTTACTAGTTGTTTTCCGAAAGATATGCGATTTATACATACGTTAAGTATTTTGCAAAAAGACATTTTTATATATGTAATTAAGGATAATAGGATAATATTCAAAATAATGTAAATTATTTTCATATATATTTTTTTTTAAATTCTTATTTTTATAGATTTTTATATATATTATTATACTTTAGTTTTTAATATATATATATATATATTTTCAGATAGATAGAGTGCGGCGTACTTTAGGAAAAGTGCGCCGGCTTTTCTGGAAATTTTATGTTTTTTTTTTAAATTATGATAAACTACATTATTACAAATACGCAAGGCATATAATCAGATAAAATACTATTCCAAATTATTATAGAACCTAAGACTAGCATATTGGGGGTTTTGGTTTTGGTTTTTGAAATAAGATTTTGTTTGTGAAAATTTGCAGAAAGTGCGGCGTACTTGGGTAAAGTACGGCGTACTTCCTGGGTTTTCAGGAAAACCGGCGCACAACAGGATGTGCGGCGTACTTTCTGAAGAAAAATGATTTTTTATTTTCATTTGCCAGAAAACGGTACGGCGAGTTTGGAAATTTTGTGAAAAAAATAGCACCAAAAATAAGCAACAAGCTATAACAACTTAAACAATTCCCCGGCAACGGCGCTAAAAACTTGATGTGTGTTTTGCAAGCTTTATATTTATAATACTAGAAATAACGATTTTTACTAAAAATACAACACTCGTGAAGTATACCCGTTCGTGTATAGTATAGCTTTAGGTAAGTCCAGGTCGTTCCACGAGAATTGAAGTTTTCACAGTTTGTAATTAAGGTGTTAAGGTTAATAAGATTGTCACGTATCAAATTAACCAAATCTTGCATATATCGAATGTTGCAAAGAAAAACAAATAAAGTGATGATTCAATCAAATGATTATGGTATGTTTGTTTAGGCAATGATCACTTAGATAATGATGTGTTTGGAATAGTGTTTATAAGTTTAGAAAATAGAGATATCACAAATTATAAATTCTTTCGGCCTTTAAATATAACTAGTAATTATATTGATTAATAACAATAAATCCTTTCGGCCTTTATAAGTTATTATAATCAATATATTAAGTGGAATGATAAACCATCATTATACTAAGTATCCTTTCGTCTTTACACTTAAAAAATATATTTTACCAATTCAATAAACTCATATCCAAACACTCCATATCCAAGATCACATATCGCCCAAAAAAACACAAGATGACTACTCCATGATCAAATAAATAACAAAACACATAACATTCATCATGAATTCAGTAAAGATCAATATTCAAAGGATACAACAAAATTTATACCAACTTCAAGAGCAAATGTTGTGATTTCACAATTTTTATCCTAACGAAAACAATATTATAATCAAAAGTAAACCCGAAAACAATGAACAATTCTGTCACAAACACTTATAGGATGTTGTGGAAGTGTGCGTAAAATAAGGGAGCCAAGCCCTCCTTTTATAGGCTGAAATCGGGCAGAAGTACGACGCACTAATTATTTTGTGCGACGCACTTAAGGAGTTAATACACTCAGCATTTACTAGGACTTAGCCATTTCTTTGGGAAGTTTGAGCGAAAGTGCGGCGCATAAGAAATATTGTGCGGCGTACTTGTGATAAATGCGGCGTACTTTTTTAGTTTCTTGGATCTTTCTCTTGTAAATTGTATGTGTGATGATATGATAAGATATATATCGTCCCAAGCACCAATGAAGGGTATTTATAGGCTAGAGATAACTTAGAGACCAATTTGAGAATGTATGTGGATGTAATTTGGGCCAAGTTCGTGAATTAATTGCATCTCCATAAAGTATGTTGTACTAATTTGTAAAACCGGCTGCTTTGGTAATAATTCAGCTCATGAACGTTTTTCTAAGTTTTAGATAATTGAATTCTTTTTTATTGACCACTTGAATCAACTAAAACGGAGTTCGTATGACCGAGTTATGGCCAAAATGGTGAACAGGTGTCGGGAAGTCATTAACTTAAGTTATTTCTTCGTTTAAGCTTCAATTCTTCGTGTAATCTTCTGTATTATTCCATGACACATACCTAGAACATATAATAGCAAATATACTTGATTAAGTATCGAAAGTTCACGAGAAATGATCAAATATATATAAATAACGCCGCCAAAAACATGTATAATTAAGGCGTTATCAGATACCGTACGTCTTTCTTGAAGTGACGAAGTATTAAAGTCAAAGAATTTCAAAGAAGTTTCTATCACTCTGATACCGAACATCTTTCTCAAAGTGATGAAGTGTTAAAGTTAAAGAATTTCAAGAAAGATGCAGCATTAAAGCTTTTCAAGTAAACAAATCAAGAAAGGTATGAGCATGTCGGTCCAGAAGTCACAAGTTCACAAGATGGCAAAGTTTACAAGATGGCGAAGCAAGATTATGCTTGGTTGATGATTTCAAGGTACTCAAGATCACATTCAAAACAAGTCAAGATAAAGGAACAAACTCAAGACTAAAGTCTATGATCACTACATCAATTCACAAGTTAATGATTGAAGTTAAAAGACTACGAGCTCAAGACTAAAGTTAAAGCATAGTATGCTAAGATTAAGTCTTTGTAAATTGGAGTGACCTCCCTTAGAGGGATATAATTGTTAGAAACACAAAAAGTATCGGTCACTTCCAATAATATTAGTCAAAGCCCGTAGTTAGTAAATGTAGTGGTTAGTAATCTAAGTCTGCCAAAAGGCCCATGGAAAGCCCACAAGTAATCCATGGCTGGCCATATGGTGGTATAAATACCCTCTCCATACCTTGGAGAAGGCGTTGGTTGTTCATTATTCACACACATAATACAAAGTTCTCTCTTATGTTTTTTTCTCTCTCTAAAATGTTTATCCAACCACTCTCTCTCTAAAAACACCTATCTTCCTCTTTCTATGTATGTTATTTGATTGTTCTTTAGATTTGTATCATTTCATGAAACAATGCAACTATGTAATAACTCTTTTGTGATGAAAAATGAATGACTATCTTTTGATTACTACTTGATGTTATGTGACTGTTGTTGTGATTGATTTGTCATTGTACCATGTTATGAGTATATCATGTTATGAATGCTTATCAGATTGTTTTCTGTGTGACGTGACAGAATCATGCCTCCAAAGTTTGCACCTTTGACTTAAGCTTCTATTCGTCGAATGATCAAGGAAAGTGTCGATGCTGCTATCGCTGTTGAGCGAGCTAGACATGCGAATGTTGGAAATGATGCTAGGGGATCTGGACCAGCTAGGGGTTAAGATGCCGCACTGCTGCTCATGAGTGCACTTTTGCTGGATTTATGAAGTGCAATCCTACTGCTTTTCATGGTACTGAAGGAGCTGTTGAATTATTAAGATGGTTCGAGAAAACTAAGAGTGTTTTTGGTATCAGCGAATGTGCAGAGGGTAAGAAGGTTAAGTTTGTTGTTGCAACGTTGCAAGGACCTTCTTTGACTTGGTGGAATGCTAAGATTGCAACCATGGGTTTGGAGACTTTGAACCAAATGCCTTGGACTGAGATGAATCAATTGATGAACGCAAAGTTTTGTCCAATAGAAGAAGTTCAAAGAATAGAGCACGAATTATGGAATTTGAAGGTTAAGGAGTATAACATTGTGGCTTATACTTATAGGTTCAATGAGCTTGCATTGATGTGTCCGAGAATGGTTGAGCCAGAAAGAGTGAAGGTTGATGCTTACATCCGGGGATTGACTGATAACATCAAGGGTGAAGTTACTTCTTCTAAGCTGGCTAACCTGAACGAAGCCGTACGCATGACTCATAAGTTGATGAAACAAAAATTGCAAGCTAGAGATGAAAGAATTTTAGAAGGAAAGAAGCGAAAGTGGGAGAGCTTTCAAAGTGGAAATAGTAGTGGTAAGGGCAATCATAGAGATAACTCACGTCAAACTTTGCAGAATAACCAAAAGCAAGGGAACGCGCGAGCCATGGTTACCGCTCCTACTAATGGAAAGGTGTTTTCTGGATCACTTCCTTGTGTGAGCATTGTTTTACTCGCCATGTTGGTTCGTGTACTATCAAGTGTCACAAGTGTGGAAAGGTTAGGCACAAGGTAAGGTACTGTAAGGAGAATAATGTTGCCACGGGTGCAAATGCTCTGCCCATTTCGACTTGCTATGATTGTGGTGAGCAACGTCATACTAGGAACCGATGCCCAAGGAAGGTTAAGCAAGAGGAAATTAGAGAAGTTCATGATCGAGCTTATGCTATTAAGGATGCTGAGCTGAAGGGTCCGAATGTGGTTACTGGTACGTTTCTGCTAAATAACCGCTATGCTTTTTTTATTCGATTTGGGTTCTGATAGGAGTTTTATGGATACTAGATTTAGTTCCATGCTTGATATCGATCCGGTCAAAATAGGATCTAGTTATGAGGTAGAGTTAGCTGATGGAAGGATATTTAGTACGAACACTGTTCTAAAAGGTTGCACTTTGAATTTAGTGAACCATGTTTTTGAAATCGATCTTATGCCGATTGAGCTTGGTACGTTTGACGTCATAATCGGTATGGACTGGCTTGTCAAGCACAATGTCGTTATCGTCTGTGGCGAGAAAGTTGGTCGTATACCGTATGGAAACAAGATGTTGATAGTCGAAAGTGACAAGGGCGTGTCTCGATTAAAGGTCATATCTTGTATTAAGGCCTGTAAGTACGTCGAGCGAGGTTGTCATTTATTTTTGACACATGTGACGGAAAACAAGTCGAAGGTGAAACGAATGGAAGACGTGCCTGTAATTCATGATTTTCCTAAGGTGTTTCCCGAGGAGTTGCCAGGACTACCACCGCCGAGGCAAGTAGAATTTCGAATTGATCTAGAACTGGGGGCTGCACCTGTTGCACGTGCACCGTATAGATTGGCACCGTCTAAGATGAGAGAGTTGTTGGTATAATTGCAAGAGCTGCTAGAGAAAGGATTTATTCGTCCGAGTTCATCACCGTGGGGAGCACCGGTGTTGTTTGTGAAGAAGAAAGATGGATCTTTTAGAATGTGTATAGATTATCGCGAGTTGAACAAGTTGACTTTCAAGAATCGTTATCCTCTTCCAAGAATCGATGATTTATTTAACCAACTGAAAGGTTCGAGCGTGTATTCTAAGATCGATCTAGAATCAGGATATCACCAGTTACGCATTAAAGAAGAAGACATTCCAATTACTGCATTTAGAACTCGGTATGGTCACTTTGAGTTACAAGTAATGCCGTTTGGATTGACTAATGCGCTTGCTGTGTTTATGGACTTGATGAACCGAGTATGCAAGCCATATCTTGATAAGTTTGTCATAGTGTTCATCGATGATATTTTGGTTTATTCCAAGGACAAAGAAGAGCATGGGAAGCATTTGAAGATTATTTTAGAGCTGCTTAAGAAAGAGAGATTGCACGCCAAGTTTTTAAAGTGTGATTTTTGGCTAGATTCAGTACAATTTCTAGGTCATGTGATTGATCGTAGTGGTGTTCATGTTGATCCTGCCAAAATCGAAGCCATTAAGAGTTGGGCTGCACCGACGACGCCAACGGAGGTGAGGCAATTTCTTAGATTGGCTGGTTACTATAGGAGATTCATTGAAGGGTTTTCTTTGATTTCTAAGCCGCTGACTAAGTTGACTTAGAAAGATAAGAAGTACGAGTGGGGAAAAGAAGAAGAGGAAGCTTTTCAGACATTGAAGCAGAAGTTGTGTAATGCACCGATCTTAGCGTTGCCCGAGGGAACAAAAGATTTTGTGGTGTATTGCGATGTTTCACTTAAAGGTTATGGAGCCGTGTTGATGCAAAGAGAGAAGGTGACAGTGTATGCTTCTAGACAATTGAAAGTCCATGAAGAGAATTACACTACTTACGATTTGGAGTTAGGAGCCGTTGTTTTCGCTCTTAGATTATGGAGACATTATTTGTATGGAATGAAGTGTGTGGTTTTCACCGATTACAAGAGCCTACAATATATTTTGAATCAGAAAGAGCTGAACTTGAGACAACGGAGATGGATTGAGTTGTTGAGTGATTATGATTGTGAGATACGGTATCATCCCGTAAAAGCGAATGTTGTGGCTGATGCCTTAAGTCGGAAGGAAAGGAATAAGCCATTGCGTGTTCGAGCTTTGATGATGACTGTTCACAATGATTTACCTAAGCAAATTCGTAAAGCTCGGGAGGAAGCAATGAAATGAGAGAATGTAAAGGCAAAAAATTTGGGGAGATTGATTAAGCAAATATTTGAGTTTTGCCCTGATGAAACACGTTGTTTTAGGAATCGTGTTTGGTTGCCGCTATTCGGTGGATTGAGGGATTTGTTTATACATGAGTTACATAAGTCCAAGTATTCCATCCATCCGGGATCGAACAAGCTATATCAAGATTTGAAGCTATTGTATTGGTGGCCGAATATGAAAGCGGATATTGCCACGTATGTTGGTAAATGTTTGACTTTTGCGAAGGTCAAAGCTGAGCATCAGAAACCGTCTGGATTGCTGCAACAACCTGAGATTCTAGTTTGGAAGTGGGAAAGGAATACTATGGATTTTGAGAGTGGATTTCCGAGAACGCCAAGTGGGTATGATACGATTTGGGTTATTGTCGACCGATTGGCCAAATCAGCTCAATTCTTACCAATGAAGAAAACGGATAGTATGGAGAAGCTCACGCAACTTTACTTGAAGGAAATAGTGTGTAGGCATGGTGTTTCTATTTCTATTATTCGGATAAAGGGATAACTCACGTCAAACTTTGCAGAATAACCAAAAGCAAGGGAACGCGCGAGCCATGGTTACCACTCCTATTGATGGAAAGCTTCCTTTATGTGAACGTTGTTTTACTCGCCATGTTGGTTAGTGTACGATCAAGTGCCACAAGTGTGGAAAGGTTGGGCAAAAGATAAGGTACTGTAAGGAGAAGAACGTTGCTACGGGTGCAAATGCTCTGCCCATTCCGACTTGTTATGATTGTGGTCAGCAAGGTCATACTAGGAATCGATGCCCAAGGAAGGTTAAGCAATAGGAAGTTGGAGAAGTTTGTAGCCAAGCTTATGCTATTAAGGATGCTGAGCCGAAGGGTCCGAATGTGGTTACTGGTACGTTTCTGCTAAATAACCGTTATGCTTTTGTTTTATTCGATTCAGGTTATGATATGAGTTTTGTGGATACTAGATTTAGTTCCATGCTTGATATCGATCCGGTTAAAATAAGAGCTAGTTATGAGGTAGAGTTAGCTGATGGAAGGGTAGTTAGTACGAACACTGTTTTGAAAGGTTTCACTTTGAATTTAGTGAACTATATTTTTAAAATCGATCTTATGCCGATTGAGCTTGGTACGTTTGACGTCATCATCGGTATGGATTGGCTTGTCAAGCACGATGTTGTTATCTTCTGTGGCGAGAAAGTTGTTCATGTACCATATAGGAACAAGATGTTGATAGTCAAAAGTGACAAGGGTGTGTCTCGATTAAAGGTCATATCTTGTATTAAGGCCCGTAAGTACGTCGAGCGAGGTTGTCATTTGTTTTTGGCACACGTGACGGAAAACAAGTCAAAGGAGAAATGAATGGAAGACGTGCATGTAATTCGTGATTTTCCTGAGGTGTTTCCTGAGGAGTTGCCAAGACTACCACCGCCTAGGCAAGTAGAGTTTCAAATTGATCTAGTATCGGGGGCTGCACCTGTTGCACGTGCACCGTATAGATTGGCACTGTCTGAGATGAGAGAGTTGTCGGTACAACTATAGGAGCTGCTGGAGAAAGGATTTATTCGTCTGAGTTCATCACCGTGGGGAGCACCGATTTTGTTTGTGAAAAAGAAAGATGGATCTTTTAGAATGTGTATAGATTATCGCGAGTTGAACAAGGTGACCGTCAAGAATCGTTATCCTCTTTCGAGAATCGACGATTTATTTGACCAACTGCAAGGTTTGAGCGTGTATTCTAAGATCAATCTGTGATCAGGATATCACCAGTTACGCATTAAAGAAGAAGACATTCCAATTACTGCATTTAGAACTCGGTATGGTCACTTTGAGTTCCAAGTAATGCCGTTTGGATTGACTAACGCGCCTGCTGTGTTTATAGACTTGATGATCCGAGTATGCAAGCCATATCTTGATAAGTTCGTCATAGTGTTCATCGATGATATTTTGGTTTATTCCAAGGACGAAGAAGAGCATGGGAAGCATTTGAAGATTATTTTGGAGCTGCTTAAGAAAGAGAGATTGTACGCCAAGTTTTCAAAGTGTGATTTTTGGCTAGATTTGGTATAATTTCTTGGTTACGTGATTGATCGTAGTGGTTTCCATGTTGATCCTGCCAAGATCGAAGCCATTAAGAGTTGGGTTGCATCGACAACGCCAATGGAGGTGAGGTAATTTCTTGGATTGGCTGGTTACTATAGGAGGTTCATTGAAGGTTTTCTTTGATTTCTAAGCCACTAACTAAGTTGACTCAGAAAAATAAGAAATACGAATGGGGAAAGGAAGAAGAGGAAGCTTTTCAGACACTGAAGCAGAAGTTGTGTAGTGCACCGGTCTTAGTGTTACCCGTGGGAACGGAAGATTTTATGGTGTATTGTGATGCGTCACTTAAAGGTTATGGAGCCGTGTTGATGCAAAGAGAGAAAGTGATAGCGTATGCTTCTAGACAATTGAAAGTCCATAAAGTGAATTACACTACTCACAATTTGGAGTTAGGAGCCGTTGTTTTCTCTCGTAGATTATGGAGACATTATTTGTATGGAACGAAGTGTGTGGTTTTCACAGATCACAAGAGCCTACAATATATTTTGAATCAGAAAAAGTTAAACTTGAGACAACGGAGATGGATTGAGTTGTTAAGTGATTATGATTATGAAATTCAGTATCATCCTGGAAAAGCAAATGTTGTGGCTGACGCCTTAAGTGGAAAGAAAAGGGATAAGCCATTGCGAGTTCGAGCTTTGATGATGATTATTCACAGTAATCTACCTAAGCAAATTCGTAAAGCTCAGGAAGAAGCGATGAAAGGAGAGAATGTAGAGGCAGAAAATTTAGGGAGATTGATTAAGCCAATATTCGAATTTCGCCCTGATAGAACATGTTGTTTTGGGAATCGTGTTTGGTTGCCGCTATTCGGTGGATTGAGGGATTTGTTTATGCATGAGTCGCATAAGTCCGAGTATTATACCCATCCAGGATCGGACAAGATGTATCAATATTTGAAGCCATTGTATTGGTGGCCGGATATGAAAGCGAATATTGCCACGTATGTTAGTAAGTGTTTGGCTTGTGCGAAGGTTAAAGCTGAGCATCAGAAACCGTCTGGATTACTGGAATAACCTGAGATTCCAGTTTGGAAGTGGGAAATGATTACTATAGATTTTGTGAGTGGATTGCCGAGAACGCCAAGTGGGTATGATACGATTTGGGTTATTGTCGACCGACTGACCAAAATAGCTCATTTCCTACCAATGAAGAAAACGGATAGTATGGAGAAACTCACGCGACTTTACTTGAAGGAAATAGTATGTAGGCATGGTGTTCCTGTTTTGATCATTTCAGATCGAGATAGCCATTTTACGTTAAGATTCTGGAGATCGCTTCAGGAAGCGTTGGGGATGAATTTGGATATGAGTACCGCTTACTACCCTCAAACAAATAGTCAAAGCGAGAGGACTATACAAACACTGGAAGATATGTTGCGTGCCTGTGTGATTGATTTTAGAAGTAGTTGGGATCGCCATCTGCCATTAATCAAGTTCTCATATAACAATAGTTATCACGCAAGTATTAAGGCTGCATCATATGATGCTTTGTACGGATAGAAATGTAGATCACCTGTATGTTGGAGTGAGGTTGGGGATAACCAACTCACCGGTCCAGAATTGATCCGTGATACGATCGAGAAGATCATCCAGATTAAGAACCGTTTGTTGACTGCCCGTAGTCGCTAGAAGACTTATGCAGATAAGAGAGCTAAGCTGTTGGAATTTGAAGTTGGTGATATGGTACTGCTCAAGGTATCGCCATAGAAGGGCACTGTACGTTTTGGAAAGCGCGGAAAGCTAAGTCCACATTACATTGGGCCATTTAAGATTCTAGCTAGAGTTGGTCCTGTAGCTTACACGTTGGAGTTGCCTAAAGAGTTGAAAGGGATTCATAGTACGTTTCATGTTTCGAATCTTAAGAAATGTTTAGCAGAAGGTGATATTGTTGTTTCGATGGATGAGATTCAACTTGATGATAAGTTGCATATGATTGAAGAGCCAGTGGAAGTTGTTGATAGAGAGGTTAGGCGACTTAAGCAAAGTCGGATACCTATTGTTAAAATTCATTGGAATTCGCAAAGAGGTCCAGAATTTACATGGGAACGTGATGATCAGATTAAGAAAAAGTACCCTCGTCTCTTTACGAGTAAGGACGAAGCGAGGAAAGCGGATAAGTCGAGCTGAGCACCGGGACGGTGCTCCCTAAAGGAGGGGAGAATGTAACAACCTGAGTTTCAGGTCAACGTTTATCCCAAGCTAATATAATTATTTTTGCTACGTAAATAATTATAGTCGTTTATACTATATAAGGTTCGATGAGAATTTTCCTTGATAAGGTAATTTCAATTCGTGATTGAGTTTCTATTTGTTTTTAGCGTCTAAGAAAGTCAAAAAAATTCATTTTGTTGCTCCGAGAGCGTAAATATGTTATTTTTGTATTTTACGACGTTTCCCCGAGTTTTTTTAAAAACCGTGTTTAAAGGTCGTGTTTTACGAGGTTTAACGATTTATTAAACGTTTTAAAGTAAAATTAGTGGGACGGATTTAAAATATTTTTAAATGTGGTGTGACCCGAGTCTTTGGCCGATTTTATTTATAAAAAAAGCTTTGTACTAACTTTAAAAGAGATTAAGGATGGAGGGACTAGTTTTGCTAAGTTTCTAAAGTTTCTTCCTATAAATAACACCATACACACACTTATAATTTTTACAAAATTTGTTTTGTCCTCCTCCTCTCTCCCTCTCTTCGACCGGACACCACACAAACACACACTTTTCCGGCTTATTTTCCGACATGCAATTAAATCAAATTATACCATCTTAATCCTTGTTTCAAGAGCTACAAATCCCACTATAGAAACCTCACATGCATTAAGTTTTGAAGAAGTTTAATTTTTGGTCAAGTTCTAGTAATTTCGAGTATAAGAGTGTGTTCAAAGTGGTTAGATTGTTGTTATTAGCAAGAGGTTTAATTGAAAAAGGGTTTGGTTTGTTTGGTTTGGGTCTCGTCCGTACGGTCTAACAAAGGGGGAAACAAAATCGATTTTTGTTATTGCTTTGTGAGTATTCTAGTTATGTTTTTGTGCCGATTAATTTAATGTTATTGCATGTATATGATTATTGCTAGATGATTCAAGTGCGAAAAATATTGAAAGCGTGTTTCGTTATTGACTAAGGTTTGATGGTTTTGGTATAATTATATAGACTAGTTAAGTGATTTGGATAGTCGGATTATGTCGAAAATGTCGTTTTCATGGGTTTTAGGTTGACCATGTTTGACCAGAAAGTTTGACTTGACCGTAGCGAGTCGAGAAAATTTTGAAAGTTATTTTTGTTAATGTTAAGTGATAGTGTTCGCCCTAAGCTCCGTTTCGCTAGGTGGATCATCACGTAACTCTTAATAACGAACGTTTTACGGCCGAGTCAAGTTTGGGTAATTTTGGGGTAAAAAGTCAACTACGAAGTTTGACTTTTGAAAGTCAAACTTGCGTAAACTTTTGAATAAATTCTATAATGAGCAAAGGGTTCGTAAAGTTAGTTAAATTGATAACGAAATATGAAGTTCGGATTATATTATCCTTACTTTCGGTAACTTTCTAAAAATGAAAACTTTATGGAAAATGTTGTAATATTGTTAAGTGCGTCAAAGTGAAATGTTTTGCGTCGCACTTGGAGATCGTAGTATGATTGTATATACATAATATATATACACTTTTAATCACGTACCGCTATATATGTATTATATAGGTCGCGGTTAAGACGTGAAGTTACTTGCGCTTGATTGACTTGATTGATTTGGATCTTTTGCTTAAGGTGAGTTCATAACCTCGCATTTAAATCTTTTAATTGATTTAAAACCCGTGAGGGGGATGCATGTTTGTTTTATAAAATCGAACACATATGATTTTATGGTATGCTGGACCTGATTACGAGATTGTTTCCGCATAAGTTGCTATTGTCGAAGTCCCTTATTTCATGAACCGTTAATTGCCTTGCGAGGTGAACGCTAATGCATTAAATAGATCTATTGGGTTTGACAACCCTGTCCGGGGTCTGAATCCGTTGGTGACCACCCTGTCAAACGGACATTTTGTATTTAGAAAGTAGTAGGTATATGACAATAATACCTTGTTTTGGGGCACACTAACATATGAAATGCCATATGTACTGTTAACGTTCGGTGTCATGAGCTTATTGTGTGAAAGAAAAGAAGTTGCTATACATTGCATTCGTTGCTTTGTTTTCCCGAGAACTAATTATGTGTTCAAAGATTATTGCTTATTAATTATTTTAAACTCTATGAATTTCACTCAACATTGTTGTTGACATTTTAAACATGTTTTATCCCAGGTAACCAAGGATGAAGGCAACGATGGCGTGGAGGTGTCGTGCGTGTGATGGATTTGTAGAAAGACTACTTGTGTGTTCCGGTCTTTCAAAAACAATGTCTTAAGTTGTGTTAAAACAATGTCTTTTATTTGAAACAATTGTCTTTCAAATGTTGTAATAGACGGTGGTTGCGATTCTGTGGGGACCTAACGCATTTTAACTCTGATTAATAATGGAACACATGTTTGTTAAAATGTCTCATTTGGGTCGTTTTCTATTATCTTGGTGAATCGTGCTATTTAGTAACATCCAAATTGCTAATTCCGCTGCGCAATCCAATGTACGTTGGGTGGGGTGTTACAAGGGGTCGTAACAAAACTGATATGTGATAGTGTTATAAGATGTGGCAACGATGATGATAGTGGTAAGCGTATTTCTTTTTTTGAAACGGAAAATTGTTACACGTATTTTTTTATAGTAGTCAACATTCAGATCGACATAGAGCCAATATCGTTGATAAAGTATACTTAATAAAGAGAGATGAGAAACAAAAAAAGGATGTCGTAGAAGTATAGTTGGTGCAACTTCTTTTGCCATGTCTTTTTTCCTTCTCGTCTCTCTCTGTATAAGTCCGTTTTACTACTGGTCTTGGCTTTTTGTCGATTTGAATGTGAATTACTATCAGAAAATGAAGTTCTTAATTTTCATTTTCAAAACTAAGATACACTATCACTATCATCGTCACTGTCATATCTTGTCATATCATCATATATACTCTAAAGACCCGTACTCATGTTGTTGGGTTGTTTCTTCAAGTGTTTAATTTGTGTAATGTTTGATACTCTTTTAGATCGATAATAATAAATCTATCAATGCAATATAGCCATGCTTCGTATTATGTCACTTTGATTAAAAAAGGCTGCTGATTTTTAGGTTTGCAGCTTGCGTTTGATGTTGTTATTCATAAATGAAGATTTTATAGAATGCATGTATCTGGTGTTCAAAATTGGTCATTTCATAAGTGTTACACTTATTAGTACATTTATTAATAAACTATTTTGTTTTTTATTTAGGCTATCCAAGAAATCTCAAATGGTTTCGGATGAGGAGCATGGAATCCAAGAAATCTCAATTGGATTCATATGAGGAGCATGGAATAAATCGTATGGAGATTGTGTATAAGGCTTAAGGGGGAATAAAGTTTGATCCATTTCGTGTTATAAGTAATTGTGCTACAGTCATCCTAAAAATATTTTGGGTTAATCACTAATTACTTAAAAATTATCGATTGAATGATACTTTACGATGCAAGTGCCTAACTGCTTGTAAAACTAATAAACAGAAATGATGCGAGATGACGCAACAAATGGAATCATGTTTTTAGCTTGAGGCTAAGCCAGTTCAAACGGAAGCTGAGCCGCTGGAGCCATGCTAAGCGAAAGTCGAATGCGTCGAGTTGTTAGGACATTTAGCGACCGGGTGTGTGTTCCTTTGACACAATTTTAGGCAACAATTGGAACCATGATTTCTGAGCGTGGTTCATAAACTTTAAAGGTTTTGATGGCCAGCATGTTATTCATTATTGCTTGCTTTGGTATTCCACAATATATCTCTTCAACATTCAAGGTTGAGGAGAAATAATCCAGGCTTCAAGATATCGCTGAGTTAGATGATGAGGGTGTTGTGGATGATAACAATGTCATCATCGTCTATCTCAATGATCTCTCGAAGCTTAAGTTATTTTTTCTCATGCATAGGAAGTTAGTGAACTATGCTTCTCTTGCCTTACATTTACGGTGGAAAGTTCCAAAGATGCAAGTTCTTAAGGATAATTAGATTGTTAGCCATAGTTGTTTAGTTTGTTTCAACAGACTTCGTGTATATTCGTAAGAAATGTATATAACTGATACAATCTGTTTTATTTAAAATATTATATATTTATACATGACATTAGAAAGGCTTCATATCTTTTAGTTTTTGCATCTTTCTGACATTGATTTGCTTTCATAAATTTACGAAGAATGTAAAATTGTAACTTTGACACCAAAAATATATATCAGACAAAGATTATAATATATTAGGCTCTACAACAATGCACGGCTACCTAATCCCTCGTTTTAACTAGCTTTGGTTTTCAAAAAAATTATGTATAATCTTCTCATGATCTTTTATATAATAAAAGAATTACATCGTTTCGAAAATATTTTGCAAAACAATATTTTTTGACGAAAAAATTGGGCCAATCAGGTTGCTCTAAGATTGAAACAAATTGGTCAAACCATGGTAAATTTAGTGGAAAAAAACACATAAAAATATACGTGTCAAATTTATAAAAACAAAACATAAAAAAGAGGGGTAATTAACCAAACTTTAGTGGTTGAAATTTAAATAAGTTCCATGAAGTTAAGTGTAAACTTATAAGTTTTCATCTTTTTAATAAATTTAAATAATAAAAAAATACCCCTTAGATATTATACCATATAGACTTTATATTTTAAAAATACAGCATACATATTGATTTAGAAATAAAACATGTTAATGCAGAAGATTATAAATATCAAAATAAAATCACGAGTTATTGCGTATGTAAATAAATACAGGATGTTGTACGTACGAACAACTCATGTTATTTCTCTTTATAAGCTTTAGTAAGAATATCCGATTTTATTTTTATTTTTTTTACTATTTGATTGCACTAAGGACTCATGCTATTTTTTATACGACTAACCAATGCGTACACAAGTTTGAATACTATATGCGACTAAATTATCATTAACGGGGTTTATATCAAATGTATGCACGAGTTATTATGATATGTAAATAAATATACGCGACTGTACTTGTAAAAACGACTCATGTAATTCCTATGTCAATTTTATATAAGGATATCCAAGATTTTTTTTTTAAATATTTATATTTTAACTTCATCGTCGCTCATTATGTGCTATTACACTCACATACTGTGCATAACATAATATCAATAGTTAAACTTAAACAACAACATTAATTTCAACACCGATTTTAATTAAACAAAGTTAAATATTTATCTAACAAAAATCTTCATAAAATATTACTCTAATTGATAGTAATACATAATAAAAAAATTGTGCATAATTATTACTTGTACATATATCACAATTAAAAAACATTACATATAAACGAATTCTTATATATATGTTACAATTTTAAAATAAATTTCATTTATATGCAAACTCCATGTGTGCATTGGACTTACAACTTTTTTATATGAGTGTTGGGTATCCACATGCCATCGCTTCAAACCATGGCCAAAAAGTGATGTCACGTCACCTTTTTTTATCCATGGCACTACCCTTTCACTTGGCACTAGAAAGTGACTCCCTCGTTGGCACAACAAAATATGGTTCCGTAGAAGTATTTTTTTATTTATATAAACTAAGAAATACACAATTTAATAACTAAAATAGATTTTATTAAAATTAAAAGAAATTACATTACATAAAAAAGTACATAAACTAAAAATAAGACGTAAACATAAAAACACTAAAATTAAAATTAAAATTTACTGATTAAGGTTCCATAAATGATCCACGAGGTCTTGTCGAAGCTCGGTGTGCACTTTTCAATCTCGAAGTTCTTATGTTTTCCTAACATGTAACTCGCATCGTTCGATCCAATTCGTTGTATGTTCGGCTGTGGATTAACGAACATATCTTTAAAATTCGTAACTTCGAATTTTTGATCTTGCAATATCATGGTATGTAACATTATACAACAATACATGACTGTTTTCAACGAGTTGATTGGTAAGCACGTGCGGGTTGTTGTATAATCCCCAACGACCTTGTAGGATTTTGAAAGTTCGTTCAATATCTTTTCGTGCACTTTTTTGGACTCTTTTAAACTTCATTGTTTTTTCATCCCTTGCAATTGAATACGTTTTGACAAACGTAGCCCATGTTGGATATATACCGTCAGCCAAATAGTCCCGAGCATTTTCGGGAGTCCATGTTTTTCTTCGTGCAATGCATATATATTTTTAATATCCTCTGAAGTGGGTTTTTTTTAAATTCTTCTACGTATAAAATATATATGCATTTAGTAAAACTCCACAAATTAACAATCTAAATTCCTTCTTCCCTTTTGTTTGAATCCTGTTATAACCCCTGAAATTGGGATTAATCATTGATTGATTAATCTCATATCGAGCGTGTTAGGCGGGTTTCTCATCTTGGGTTTTTGTAATTTAGATTTGTTATTCTCCTCTTTAAATCAATTAGACTCCGTTTCCGTTTCCGTTTAATCTCGCTGTCATTGAAACCCTGATCTGTTTTTCTTTTCAATCTCTTTTTTATCTTGATCTCCCTTCAATCCAAAGATTCTAATGGGGAGTCGTAGATCCAAAGAGGACGACGTTAATCGTATTTCTATCTCCATTTATGTTACAAATTTTCCGGAAAATTTTTCTGCAAAAGAGCTATTTCAATCATGTAAACAATACGGACATGTTGTTGATTCGTTTATCCCTCGGAAAAGGACGAAAGAAGGTAAACGTTTTGGTTTTGTTCGTTTTATCAACGTGTTTAATGTTGATCGCTTGGTGAACAATTTATGCACAATTTGGGTGGGTCAATTCAAGCTTCACGCTAATAAGGCAAGATTTCAAAGAGCTACTTTGAACAAGGGTCAAGGGGCAGATCATAAGAAGGTTGCTAATTCGTCTCGTCCTAATAGTGGGGATTCTGGGAGTTCTAATTCATATGTTAATGCGGTAAAAAATCATAAGTCGGTTGATCATGACTCCCCTGCCATTGTTCTTGACGAAGATTGTGCGCTCTCCAAAGACTTATCTTCATCCTTAATGGGTAGGATTAAAGAATTTGCGTCCCTTACCAATCTCAAGAACGCTCTTATGAACGAAGGTTTCGTGGACTTGAATGTAAGTTACTTAGGGGAATTGTGGGTTCTCTTAGAATTTTCCTCTGTGAAATCGAAAGAGGCATTCCGCGATAATGTGGGAGTTAGCTCTTGGTTCTCGGAAATTCGCCAAGCTTCTTTCGATATCAATCCTGATGGTCGCATTGTGTGGGTAGAAATTGAAGGTGTTCCATTGAAACTATGGACTTTGAACACTTTCAAAAGAATTGTCACCAGGTGGGGGAACTTAATCGACACTAATGACTCTGATGGGAATTGTTTCCACTCGAAACGATTATGTTTGTTCACTAAGTCAATCTCAAATATTTATGAAAACTTCAAGATCATTTTCCGTGGAAAAGTGTATTGGATTCGTGCTAAGGAGGTCCCTGGTTGGACCCCTGACCTGGTGGAGGACTCGGATGAGGAGGAATTATCTGATGACGATTCATTAGAAGAAGGAATGAAGAACCTTGAATCTGAGAATGATTGTAGCAACTCGTTCGAAGTTCCAGATACGGTTTTTGAAAATGAAGGTGGTTCAAAAAAGGACTCATCTGTGGATCCTTTTGGGCTATACCCTTTGCTTAACAAAAAGACAAAGGATCAAAAACATAAGGAGAGTGGTACAAATTCTAGTCCCAAATTCCCACCGGGTTTTACACCTAATAACGACAATGATGATACAGGGGATAAGAAGTCTGTTAATGACTTTGAAGAGGAGAAGCTCAACGAAGACGATGGAGATTCTAACAATTCCAACCTCAAAGAAAATGTAGATGAATCCGCAAGTTTCGGTCGTTTTAAGAAATCAGTGGCACCGAGTTCAGGGGGCTCATTTATGTGTCTTATGGAGGAAGTGGTGAAAGTTGGCCAAACAATGGGCTATAACATGGATGGGGTGATTAACAATCTGTCCGATATCATTGAATCTCAAGGAGCGTCGATTGTAGATCGATGAATTTTTTGTCCCTTAATATACAAGGCCTCGCTCAAAAGGCCAAAAAAGATTGGGCAAAGGAGTTATGTGTGAAGAATAAGGTGAATTTTCTAGCGATTCAAGAAACAAAGATGGAGGAGATTGATCTTTTCAGTGTTCGTCGGTGTTGGGGTAATTCGACTTTTGAGCATCTTCATAGTAATTCGGTAGGCAATTCAGGTGGAATCTTGTGTGTTTGGAATCCCAACATTTTTTGTAAAAAAAGCTTCACTATTTCGGATTTTTTTATCATTATTAGGGGTGTTTGGTTATTGAACGGTATTGACCTCATGATTATTGCGGTCTATGCTCCTCATGATCCGCGTGATAAACGTATGCTTTGGGACTACTTGGCGCATGTTATTAATCAGTGGCAAGGAGAGGTTGTGATTATGGGGGACTTCAATGAGGTTCGCGTCAAATCAGACAGGTTTGGTACTAATTTTAATGTTCTTGGGGCGAATATTTTTAATTCTTTTATTAATTCCACGGGTCTTGAAGAAGTTCATCTTGGAGGTAGTGCTTTCACTTGGTGTCATAAGTCTGCGACCAAAATGAGCAAGTTGGATAGATTTTTTGTATCTAACAATTTGCTAAATATTTTCCCTCACATTAGCGGCATCACTTTGGACAGATTCTTATCCGATCACAGACCGATTCTTCTTCGAGAGTCGGCCCATGATTATGGTCCGGTTCCCTTCCGATTCTTTCACCATTGGATTCATCTCGAGGGCTTTAATGATTTCGTCACTTCAACTTGGAATTCTGCCCCTTCTGTTGACTCTAATGGAATGCGTAACTTGGCGGGTAAATTGAAATTCCTTAAAGCTCACATCAAGATTTGGATTAAAGATAACAAAAGTGAAACAGTTTCTACTATTGCAAATCTTAAGAAGGAGTTGAACCAGTTAGATGCGGTTATTGACAAAGGTACAGGTACTGAGGTAGAAGCGGAAAAAAGAATGGAGGTGTTGGCTGCTCTTCGTAACATTGATCATATTCATTCCATGGATTTGGCTCAAAAGGCCAAGATCAAATGGTCAATCGAAGGCGATGAAAACTCAAATTTTTTCCACGGAATTTTGAATAAAAAACGTAATCAAATGAACATCAGGGGTATTACGATTGATGGCGTTTGGAAGGAGCAGCCTAATGATGTCAAACAAGAATTTCTTTCTCATTTTCAGGATAGATTCGCTAAACCTTCGGAGAGGCGTGCTAATATTGATATGAGATTTCCGAAAACTATTTCTGAAGATCAAAGTCAGGACCTCGAGCGAGAAGTTTCTAAACAGGAGATTAAAACGGCTGTTTGGGGCTGTGGCACAGACAAATCCCCGGGCCCTGACGGGTTTTCTTTTGGCTTTTATTAGGCATTTTTGGGCCTGTTTTTTAAGCATGATGTTATTTGCCTGTATATCATTTCTCTCATTAATGGTGATTTTCCTCTGGTTGTAACTCATCATTTATTAGCTGTGATCCATACAGTCCCAGGTCGCTAACCTGGTCCAAGGACTTTAGGACCTATTAGCATCATTGAAAGTATCTAGAAGTCATTGCCAACATGTGGTCTGAACCGGCTTGTTATTGTTTTGGGGGACATGGTAATGATGTGCAATCTGCGTTTATCTCCGAAAGACAAATATGTTAGACGGTACGTTTTATTACTTAATGAGATTCTCTAGTGGCTGTTCCTAACATGTAACTCGCATCGTTCGATCCAAGTTCGTTGTATGTTCGGCTGTGGATTAACGAACATATCTTTAAAATTCGTAACTTCGAATTTTTGATCTTACAATATCATGGTATGTAACATTATACAACAATACATGATTGTTTTCAACGAGTTGATTGGTAAGCACGTGCGGGTTGTTGTATAATCCCCAACGACCTTGTAGGATTTCGAAAGTTCATTTAATATCTTTTCGTGCATTTTCTTGGACTCTTTTAAACTTCATTGTTTTTTCATCCCTTGCAATTGAATACGTTTTGACAAACGTAGCCCATGTTGGATATATACCGTCAGCCAAATAGTCCCGAGCATTTTCGGGAGTCCATGTTTTTCTTCGTGCAAATTATTGTTTTGTAATCTAGCTCCTTGCTAGTTTTTGTTTCTAATAATATCGCCGTTCCAAAAAAAATATGCATTTAGTAATGTTCTCTAAATATTCTCGTGAAGAACGTTCAGCAATTTGAAAGTACTCGTCAAATGCATCAGGTGATGTGTCATATGCCAATTAGCGTATAACGGATGTGCACTTCAAAAAACGGCTAGTTTTATATCAAAATATTCAAAATACATTTTTTACCGTTATAAAACACTAAAAAATATATAAAAAAAAGAATCAACTAAACCGATGTCGGCGCGAGAAAGTTTGACGCCTAAACCGATGTCGTTGACGTGAGTGAATTGTGAGCCGGAGCCATAACGCCACCACACCCACCTCTATAAGACAATAGCTTTGACATGCTACTTTTCGGTATTTATTTTGAAATATCAACTACAATATCTATACTACTTTATAAAGCATTTAACCCATCTATTTTTAGAAGTCTTAAAAAATTAAGTAAAAAAATTATTTTATTAGGAAAGATGTAAAACCATTAGAAAATGTTCATCATACACATTTAAAAGCCTTTAAAATCCTTTAATAGCCAAAACTTGTAACAGCCCAAAACATATAACAACCAATTAAATGGTAAGTTGTAACGACCCATATACGTTTTTTAATACGGTCAACTTGTAACTGCTAACATTGATATTGTCATCAGTTCAGTCAAATTGTAACTGCTGCATTCATGTGGTCCATTTGTAACGGTCTATTAAACATCATTTAAGTGTAAACCACAAACTCAAATACGAGTATAAAAACCTAACACACTAACAAAATTCATTACACCATTTTCATCTCTCTATTTTATCTCTCTTAAAAACACAAACACCTTTCTCTTTCTTTCTTCAAACCACCAAATTCCGCCGTCTCACATATCAGATTTTGCCGCCACTACCGTTTAGTTCTGCCGCCACATTTGCCAACATCATGTGCCGTCAGCCGCTACCGCCGCCATTGTCTCCGCCGTCTGCCAAGCTAATGATCATGGCTTTGGAGGAATACGGGTACCAAAGCAGAAGAGGAATACGGGTACCAAAGAAATGGAGGTCTTCTTATTCCGGTGACGTCATTTTTTTTAAAAAGGTGATGAAGGTTTTGGAGATGAATGAAGAGGGTTTAAGATGTTTGATTTGGATGATTTTGTTAAAATGTTTGATGACATCATGGTTAATTGTTGCAAGGATGATTTCAAGAAATGTTGAGGGCTTACATCGTTGATGTCAAATGCTAAGGTTTGATGGATTTGGATTTTTTTAGGGATAGAGTCTTATGAATTAATGATTGATCTGCAAAGCATCCGTGATCCTGAATCTATTAACTTTTGATGAAGTGGCTGAGATTTTTAGTTAGTTTTTTTTCATCATGTTATGTTAGTGATTTGGTGATTGTAGTTTTGAATTGATGATCGATGATGATGATGATAACCCGTTTGGGGTTTTATTTTGTCGAATTGTTAGAATTTTAATATTTGATTTGTGATTATTGGGGTGTTTGGAATTGTTCAATTTACTTAACTACTACTTACGTTCTACAGTAATTTTCTTTTTTTTTCTTTTTATTATGTAGTGATTGTTCACTGTTAAAAATAATTATTGAATTTGTCCAAGTTTATCATTTCCAAATCTTAAAAAAAGAATAAGCAATATCATTAAAAACGTGTAACCGCTTAAACCATCATTGTAACGGCCTCCAATAATTATTAAAAACGTGTAACCGCTTAAAATCATTACTATCAATAATGATTATTAAAAATGTGTAACCGCATCCATAATATAAATCCACACAAACCATTTCATATCTCCCACACACAAATGTTTTTTGTTACAGCAAAAATAGTCTCTCAATATACCCTCACTTTCACTCGTCAACTCTTACTTGTACTTACTGCAGAGATTCTTTATTTTTTCGTTAGAAAAACGCTTAGCCAGATAACATTTACTCGCAGCAAAATATGATCACGTGGTACCCGCAACCGCATTGCACGGGTACCCGGCTAGTTACATTTAATTACTCCCTCCGTCCCATATTAAGTGTCCATAATGGAATCTTTTAAGTCTTTTTTTCTCAACTTTGACCATAAATATTTTTGTTTGTGTTATATAATATTGAACGAAAATTCTACCAATGAAAAATATATTCAAAACTCTATCCATTCATATATCTTGCATCAAGTATCATATAACATAAGAAGAAATCATTAAGGTCAAAGTTGAAGAAAAAAGACTTTGAAAAAGTCAAGTGGACACTTAATGTGGGACGGAGGGAGTAATAATCTAATTTTCCAATACAAGGTGGTCTTTCTTTCAACCAATGGACTCTTGTACCCGTGGTATACACTTAACCACCCCACTCACCCCATAACCCCCCAACTCCTCTATATAACCCCAAACACCCTCATTTCACACTCCCTCCACCACCACCACAAACCACCATAAAAAAATGGACCAAACATCAACCCCAACAACAAAAAGACCTTATTTCCTTGAAGAAAACAATGGGCTTGCATCTATATCAGATTTAGAAAATGGGTTATCTTTATCAATACCATCTTCATCATCTAATGAAGATGTTCATAACAATAATAATAGGGTGATTTCAAGACCAATTTGTTCACCAAGAAAGATTAAGAATCTTGAATCTTTTTCTTCATTTGGGTATGCTTCTCCAAGATCTGGTGGAAGGAATAGATTTGAAGAACCACAGCCACATTTCTTGGATAATTGTTTTTTGTGTAAAAAGATGCTTGGGCGCAATAGAGATATATTCATGTACAGGTAATTTTTATATAAAGTTTTTTTCATTTTTTTAATTGTTGGTTTAAGATTTTTTTTTTCATTTCTTATATGGGTTTGATTTAATTTTTCTGATTTATTCTATATGATATTTGTAGAAAGTTGTGGACTTTAGATCATTTTTATATATTTTTAATATTGATTTAAGAGGTTTGTATGATATCTTGAATGGGTTTTCTCTGGTTTTCTTGTGACTTTTTCTATAAAAGATTTGTTTTTCCAATTTTTTTGATGATATTTGCTTTGTTTTCATTTTCTGATATGGGTTTATTTTGTAATGAATTAAAACATACTCCGTAGTTTTTTTTTTTGTAAATCTTTCACAAAGTTTATAACTTTTTTCCAGTTTATCTTTTAATTTAGTAGATTTTTATAAAAAGTTGTTAATTTTTTAAAGTTTGAATCATTCTTTGATTAAATTTTCTCTTTTTGTATATCTATTTATTGTTTAATTTTACTATTTTTCATCATAAAACAAATCTATATAATCTTTTGATATTGGTAAATTTACACATTTTGTAATCATATATTTGTTGGGCTTCTGTTACATTTGTTTTAGTTTTTGCAGTTTTCACTTGTTTCATTGTCTATAATATACAGTACAATTTTTGGATTATATTTTAATTTTCCCGATCAATTATTTTATTTTTCTAAAACTTACTAAATCATGACCATATCTTCAATGGGCCATATTTTAATTTCATGATTTAATACATTTTTTGAATACTGCAGAGGTGAACACGATTTTGCTGTGAAGATGTGCAGAGCAGAACAAATAGACATTGATTGAAACCGCAAGAACAAAAGCAAGGGCTCTTTCTGCATCAATGAAAAGCTTTGAGGAAAAAAAAGACAAGTTGTGAAAACGCTAACTCTTCCCAAAAATACCCTTTTCACTCGGAGCAGTGGCAGCCTGCTTGACCAGTTATTTTATCATATTTATTCAAGGGGTAATAACGGAAAATTCTTTTCCATTATATAAACAGTGTTGTTAGACCATGTGTGGAGTGTAGTGACTATGCGAGGTGAAAAAACAAGAAGAACTTTTTCTTTTTGGTGGTTGCTTTTTTTTTTCCTTGTTTTGTCATACACTGCTAGTGGGTTTTTTACTATGGTAGAAAAAAAAAGCAAGAAGAAAATGTACAAAGGTTAAATATGGTGGGAATAACATTATATGAGATCTTCAATTATTGTGCTATGGAACTATGAAGTATGTACATATATTGAATGCATCTAAGTAAGCTATTGTACTTTCTTATCTTGTACTAGTAAATTTTGAATATATATGCATAAAAGCATAAGTCTTATGCGCAACCATTTTTGTTGTGTTTGGCCTTTCTACTTGAGGGAATTGTGATAGATCGACCTTTTTTGGTTTAATTATTGTACTCTCACTTTATTTTTGTTTGATTTGGAATATTTTCCTTTTGAAAAGTGAAGAATAACATCTTTTTGCGAGTGGATAGGGGTTTAAATTTTTAAAGTTCTATGGTTAGTTTTTTAAACCTCTAGAGAATAAAATAGGGTATATTAAACCATATAAATGAATTTTCTAGAAAACTTGTACAAGTACGAATGCTGCCCCAAGAGGAATACTATTATATACTCTTGAAGGTTTAAATCGAAGAAGAAATCAAATTCATACACACAATTACGACATGTGAGGTTTGAACTTGATGCAAAAATTAGAGTCAATTACATATTTCTCCAATTTAAACATTATATTTTCTCAATACATGCTTTAAATGCACTGTACTTATGCATAATAACTTAAGTACAATGCTTTAAATGCAATTTATGCACTAAGGGCATGTTTGATATGGGGGTTTAGAATGAGTTTTGCTTTGATGTGACATTAAACATGTGTTTGGTTGTAAATTTTAAGAAGAGGAATGGATTCATCAAGATTGAAAGATAATAAGATAAATAGGTTTTGGTGGTTTCAACATTTTTAGCGGGCCATGCATCACTTTTCTTTTGTCTTTTTCCACATTTATTTCTAATAATAAATTTTTCTTATTAATTTTATTAAATAATTTTAATTTATCTCTTCAATCATTTTATTAAACCAATACTAAATTCAAATATAAATCCTAATCCAAACCCACTTGCATGCCAAACGCACCCTAATTTTACGTAACAAATCTATGCCTTCTAGTCGCGAAAACTTTGTACGTTACAAGAATTTTTAGTGTTACTTTAGCCAACATTGTTTCAACAATAGAACGTTCAAAAGAAACTTTGAAGCAAGTTATACTCTCTATACGTCCTTTTCATGTATGCGTGGCATAACAAGACCGATAATACGAGTACCTTTTTTCCGTCATACGAATAAGACCCGTTACAATAAAAAAAGAAAAGAAAAAAGAGAGTGTCGTCATTTGGTTAATTGTATAATTTTTTAGAAGGTTATGTTGTAGTAGGTCAAAGATATTTTGTTAACTCCAACATAGTAGAATCGTATGTCTTACATACGCGTTTTGCTGTCAATTTGTAGGCAGACTTATGATTTTTTCTTAATCGCTAAATCAAAAGGCACTTGACGAAATATTCTTTAATAAGAAGTAAAAGTAACTATAAATTAAAAAAGTAAAAGTGGGAAATATCCTCATAAGTTGCTAAAGTGGGGTGCAAGTGGGTTTGGAAGTGGAAAAATAGCTTTTTGCCCATGTAATGTTTTGAAGTACCAAAAGTAAACTTTGATCATTACCTATTATTTTAACAATGATTCAAAATATTCAGGTTTAAAAAGGGCGAAGCTTTTTATATTATCCTTTACGAGGTGACATCATTAAAGAACAATGTCAACAATGTCATATCAAAGAACAAAAAACACATCTCAGCCATTCATTTTTCATCAAATAATAAAAAACCTCACTTTTCATCTTTTTTTAAAAAATTAAATATCTTGCAAACGGTTAATCGTCAAACGACAAAAAATACACCATCGCGACGAGAATTAAATCATCTTTCTATAGAGGGGCACTTTATATACTTTCGACGATACCTATTCGTAATATACAGTGATACCTAACATTTCTTATCAACCTGTCACCTATGCAATATGTTTAAGTTATTGCGAAACTAGTAGGACATGATTTTGAGTACAATAAAGATATAACTTTTGTTTTATTATATATATATTATTACAAACGGCAGACGCCCCGACCCGGATAACACCCGGGTAACATTAAATTTTTTTGACCCGGCCCCACCCCCACATTAATGAAAGGTTTTTTTTTTTTCGTGATTTCACAAATTCACTTATGATTTTTAAAGTAATAAATCACGTGTGATTTCATAAATTCATAAATCGCATGTGAATTTACAAATTTACATGTGATTTTTCAAGTAATTAATCACATGTGATTTTTCGAATCACGTGTGATTTTTTCTGAGCGAAAATTAAAAAAAAGTTCGTCGAAAGTATGTAAAAGTGCCCGTCTATAGAAAGATAATTTAATTATCTTCGCGATGGTATAATTAAATTTGCGTAACGATTAACGGTTTGAGAGATATGTTAATTTTAATAAATAAGATGAAAGTGGGTTATTTAATTAAATAAACATAGGATTTAATATAAGCCGTTAGATGAAAATAAAATGGATGGATGAGATTGAAGTATTTGTTCTTTAATTGGACATTGTTCTTTATAGATCTTTTCTTTATCTTTTATATAGGAAAATTTGCATAACTCACACGTAACATCACGCTTATTCTTAATCTGGCTTAACTTTGTATCATATTGATAAAACAATAATTTTTCCAATATTACAAGATTATTCTTATCATTGTGTACTTTGATATATTAATCACGTCTACTTTGTTTGTTTAATTTTTAACGCCTAACTATGGCTACATTTGTAGCTACCCATAAGTTACCAAATCTAACCCTTTTTCATCTTGAATATCATTTTCAAGCAAAAAAAAAAGAGAATGTGATTTAATACGATCGAGTTACAAACCTAGTACAAATTCGATACACATGACGTACGCATGTGATAGACCAGTCGGTGTTGATTGCCTTGCTGAATATGTTTACTTGCCACATGCGAATGAGGTACAAATAAGTTAAGATAAGCTTTCGGATTGAAAAAAACTAAAATCTACCAACAACAAGGTATATGGGTCTAATTACTCTTAACACAGATACAACAGATGTGGATTCGTCCTTGTGGTATACCCAAAGTCACACTAGTTTCGTCCCTATTCGATTTTAATTGCATAGATAATCCCTTGCGTATGTGTAGTTTTTTTAGTACGTTGATTAACAAATTGCATCACTATTCGTAATATACAGTGATACCTAACATTTCTTATCAACCTGTCACCTATGCAATATGTTTAAGTTATTGCGAAACTAGTAGGACATGGTTTTGAGTACAATAAAGATATAACTTTTGTTTTATTATATATATATTATTACAAACGGCAGACGCCCCGACCCGGGTAACACCCGGGTAACATTAAATTTTTTTGACCCGGCCCCACCCCCACATTAATGAAAGGTTTTTTTTTTTTTTTTTTTTTGGTTTTTTTTTTTTAAACAGTTACTTCTTTCTTTTTTTACCATTTTTTTCTCTTTTTTTTTTTTCTGAGAAAATTTGTTTTAAATAAAAACTTTTCTTTTTTTTCCTTCGAATACCCTCATCGCCGCGTTTTGAGTCATCCGAACTTTTTTTTAATGAATAAAACTTTAAGTTCATCAAACCTCGCATCCGCCTAAGCGTCCTGTCTTTTTTTTCCCTCAAAACATTTTTAAAATAAAATTTTCTTTTTTTTGCCCCTCGTAATACCCAACTCACGCACTGTTGGAGTTCATCGGATTGTTTTTTTTAACAGTTAGTTTCTTTTTTTTACCAGTTTTTTTTCTTTTTTTTTTTCTCAAAAAATTTTTAAAATAAAACTTTCCTTTTTTTTTTTTTCCCTCGGAATACCCTCTCGCGTGCTGTTTTTTACGTGTCATCGGTCTGTTTTATTTATGAATAAAGTTTTTAATTTTCCTCAAACCAATCGCGCTGCGCTAAATCGTTCCTGCAAAATACGAGGGCCGCCTGGCTCGGTATCGGCCATTTTTTTTTTCCTTTTTTTTTCAAAAAATTTCTAAAAAATAAAATTTTTTCCTTTTTTTTTTTCTTCAAATACCCTCTTCGCACACTTTCGGAGCCATCGTTCTGTTTTTTTTATGAATATTTTTTTTTTTAACATTAGTTTTTTTTTCTCTCACAAAAAACCCATTTTTTTTCCTTTTTTTCCTCTAAAAATTTTTAACAAGTAAACTTTTTTTTCTTCAAAAAAAATTTAACATAAAAATTTCCTTATTTTTTTCCCCTCGGAATACCCTCCTCGCACGTCTTTTAAGCAGTCGGTCTGTTTTTTTTTATGCGCTAAAACTTTATATGCTCCTAAACCTCGCTAAAACTTTAATTTTCCTACCTCAAAAGCCGTCGAGCTCGTGCTAATCGTTCCCGCAACGGCGCGCGGAGTACAGCTCGCACTAGGTTTTTTTCTTCCCCTTTTTTTTCCAAAAAGAATTTCTAGAATAAAATTTTCCTTTTTTTCCCCCACGAATAACCTCAATCAGCATGCACTATCACTCATATAGGCCTTTTGAGCATTTAGTGAGCATTAAAATGCACCAAGGTTGTACCCGGGGTGCATTTAATATGCCCCGCTCAACCGCTACTCTGTTTTTTTATGAATAAAACTTTAAGCTTCCTTAAACCTCGCTAAAACTTTAAGTTTCCTCAAACCTCGCGCTCTGCTAATCGTCCCGCAACGGCGCGCGGTCGCCAGGTTTTTTTCCCTTTTTTTTCCAAAAAATTTCTAAAATAAAATTTTCCTTTTTTACCCTCGGAATACCCTCTCGCATGCATTAAATGGCCTTTTGCATTTAGTGTGCATTAAATGCACCGGGTTGACCGGGGTGCATTTAATATGCCGGCTCAACCCTACCCGGTCCGATCGGTTTTTTTTTTTCTTTAGAAATTGTTTTTTTGCTTTTTTTTTCAAAATATTCACTCACACCTTCTGAGTTATCGGTATTGTCGGGTCGACCCGACCCAGTCCGCCCCGACCCGTTCCTTTTTTTATTTACAAAATAGCCCCTCAAATATTTACGAAATACCCCCTCGCACTATGTGTTAAATTACGAAAACTGCCCTCATTTTAATTTTTTTTATAAAATAGCCCTTTCCCCACTAGCGGTCGACCGTTAGTTTTTTTTTTAGAATGCACCAAAACAGTGCTTTAAATCGGTCGTTGCTTAACGACCGTTAATTTTTTTTTTTTTTACAAAAAGCGCGGGTGAGCCTAACTTGTTCTAAACAAATTACAGCAAAGTGTGAATGTAACAAATGCGAAGTACTTGATTGCGATATAATACGACATGATATGCGATTACCATACATTCCAACTATAAACTTTACATCTTCGTATACATTTTTTGAGCATACTCACTTAAACCAGTGTTGGCATAGTTAAAGACAACATATCAAAAAGTGTTTTCATCCAGTCCAAAAAGAGAAGAATCTTCTTGTCTTGTGCAGTGTTCGAGATAATGTTACATAGAAAAATTGTGAAATAGCGATATGGTAGCTTTTGCTCACCAAGATGACCGTGGATGATGTTTATATAGACATTAACGTCATAATACCGGTTTGATGGCATGAGCATAATAAATCGTCATTGTTTGTGACTATAATGCCATCGAAGATATTGGGTCCCGTTTGATTTGTAGATGGGTTTATGATTAGGATTTGAATTTGAATTTGATGTATAAGAGAGAAAATAATATTTAAAAATATATTTTATATTAAAATATGAATTAAAAATTATTATATTAATATTAAAGGGTATTAAAATAAAAAAAAATTAATGTGAGAATTTTATTGCAAATAAAAGGAAAGAGACAAAAAAAAAGAGAACAAACAAAAAATAAACCCACTTTTGTCATAAACCCACCCTAACTAAAAACAAAACCAAACACTTGATTTTAACTTTTTAACCCAAATCCAAAAAAAACCCAGAAACCAAACTGGCCCATTATTTCATAATGTGGCAAGCTGGAAAATAAAATAATTATGATTAGTGTTGTAAAATAATGAACAAGACCACAAGAATGAGAGAGGAAGAGAATTCTTATTATTGATTGATCACAGGAGGTTACAAGTGGATGTATTTATAAGGTTAATAGGCTAACTCTAGCTTGTACATAAAGATACATGATGAATAGACATAGCCCATACATAGCCCATATAATATTTTACAATACTCCTCCTTGGATATTCATCATTTATTATACGCTATAGACTGTCTCGTTAAAAACCTTATCAAGAAACACCCAATGGGATAAAAACTTGATGAAGAAAAAGAGTGCAGTGCGCATAATGCTCCTCCTCAATTTAATGTATATATTTCAAGCATCGCATGCCAATCTTCTAAACGAGTTCCTCGAATACTTTTGTTAGCAACAACTTTGTAATGAAGTTCACCAAATTGTTGATGTTAAGAATAAGTCATGCAAAAATGACAAAATATATGTGTAGCTTCCAACTCAATATCAAATGCATTGGTTGGAAAGTATACAATGCGTGTACAAATAATAAAAGAGAAAAATAAACTCTCCATGATGCATATTAATTGCAAAATTAACATCAAAACCTTAATTGCACTTATGTATGGTACTTGAGGACCAATCATTCTTTAGAGATATGTGCAAAAGCAATTTATGCATCCAAAATGATTTTGATCCATATAAGGATTCATTCAATTTGATCAAATAAAGTTATTGAGAACTTTATTAATTGTTTCTAGAAGTTGAAGTTGAAGTTGTGAGCCATGCTTGAGGCATTACATATCCTTCGTAGAATATGAGAGCTCTAATAAACCCCATTTTAGAGAAAAATAAATACTTATCTCATAAAATATCAATAAGATATTTACATCCACCTCGAGACAATATGTCTTCTAACAATCAACTTATTGTTTTTGTGAATCTATTTATTTCACAATTCAAGTATTAAAGCACATAACTTTAGAGCTTTTATTTTGATTTCGCACAAAAGCGATGTATATCCAATAGATTTTACACATTGACATGTATGAACTTCACGTTCTAATACTTTTAGTATTTGCAAGATACTATGTTTTTTTATGTTGGCCAATCATTTCGTTGAGCGCTCATTTGGATATTAATTGATTTATGATCCTCATCATGCATAATAGCAAGCAATATATTGTATGTAGACAAATTTATCGACGTCGTTTTGTTTCGATTCCATATAATTCAAGACACGATAGAATTTAATGAGATCTCATTAGCTATCTAAGGTTATTTGGAACCTTAATGTCTAGTGTCTCTTTGTGAGACTATCATGGGGTCTTTTGTACCTCGAACAAACATCTTGTTTTCATGCTTCATATTTCTCAACGAGGATTTTATTTGGAATCGATTAGTCTGCCATGCTTGAGGCATGTCATAATTAAATAGTGTCCTTGAGGGACAACGTATAATCAGAGCATGAGTAGCTGAAATTTTGTTTTTGACCAATGTTTATGTGTGGCTATTAGATTATCCATTGAATAATAAATTCATAAAATTTCTTTCGAGGATCAATAGAATATGATAATTCATTCCGAATTTGCAGCTACTTCTCTCCTTCTAAAGGAATTATCCTTCTTCTATATCCTGTATATGTGCATTTAGGTGGAGTAATTTGCACAAAAAACTAAAATGGGATATGTTTGGTTTATAACCAAAATCAATTATAAAAGGGAGGATCTATAATAACATATTGGCATTATCTAATTTTGTTGTTGTGTATATTATAATGTGGCTCCATACAACAACAAAAAAGTTTTTCTCTCAATATCATTGAAAATTTAGAAGTAATTCATCAGATATTCATGATGAAATACTTACTCTGGAATGTGAGGCTCGTTTTGAGTTATTAATCATGCAAACTTGAGGTTGCGATTTGATGACCATTTAGACGATGCATCAATTTTAAACTCTAAATGGTGTATACAGTGGATGTGTATGTCTACATATATCCACTTGTTTTCTTTCCAGAAATTGAGAGATTGAGTCCCCATTCTAGTTGATAGATTAATAATCAACTTCTTTTGAGAGCTAACAACATTAGATTGAAGAATCTTATTCTTTTATAGTTTTCGCATCATTAATGACTCGGGTTGGTGTAACCGGTCATGCCAAAAAATACTATAAGTATTGCTCATAAACTTATGTAGCTTTTACTATTCTTTATATAATGCATGTCGAGGAAGATATAAAAGAATATAATGCATCCTTAATATTGAACTTTGTTCCTCATGACAATTTTTATATTTTCTTTTACGGAGCAAAATGTGTTAGCATAGATTCTTACATCTATGAATATAGTGTGTAATATCTTGGCACACTTGTATTTTACATACATCCATATTTTTGTATAAAATACATATTTGTTTGCTCCTTTCTTATTTTGTTTTTGCCACTAATAGTGGTTTGTCATTGTGTCATACAAGAACCTCGACCCTATCCATATACCATGGATAAAAGAGCTTAAACATTTATCATTGTCCCCACATTTCACATGAGGGAATGATGATCTTATATTGATCATTTTATTCGCTTGAGGGAATGAAGATATTTATGTTGAGCATAACATCACATTCACATGAGGGAATAAAGATCATTTCATCTTTTATCTTGTAACTTGAGGTTGCCAGCCAGTTTCTTTGAATTAACAGGACAATAGTTAATTCACCACGTCCATAATCACGATATCTACATGATCTCGTAATTGGAGTACATTCAAATTGTGATGATGGAGCAAATTTAGTAAACATGTTTATCGTGTTTGTTTAAACATACCCATTGCTTTGTTAAGAAAAAACTTATATCAAAGCATCGTTCTCGATATATGAGCATATTCGAGGCATTAACCATCTCATCGCATGTTTTCTTTTTATCATTCATATGCAATACTTAATATTGCGAAAATATTATCGTATTTACAAGAATTTCTTCCTTTTGATGGTCAAATCTTTCTTTTAGATTTTGACATACATATAACGGATCTTTCACTGTTAGATATTCTCTTTTAATTCAAATCAACACAGAAATTGTGAGACCGAACTCACTTATACCTTTTTTTTATGCAACTTGAGATGCATACAATCATAGCGAGCTTTTGGGAGAATTACTTTCTTTTGTGTGGTAATCTACCCTTTAGATTTTACCATAATTTAACGATCCACGAGCCAAGAGCGCCATTCACCATAGGAATTAACTTCGGCAAAAGGGGTAACCCACCATTGAGAGATCTTACATGAAAGCTGTCTCAGCGGGATATATTAAACCTCGTTGGTAAGGCGTCCAACTTGACTTTCCATGCGTGTACATTTACCTTGATGGGAACAGATTTAATCCAACGAGTTTTAGAGTTGACAACCGGAAGCCTTTTATCATCTTACATGGATATGGGGAATACCACTATTGTAGAACACTCTTGTAAAGATGTCTTATTTTTTTGTTTTGATTGATTCTATCATATTATGAGTGGTAAGATGAATCTTAGGATCAAAAGTTTGAGACAATATTTTTTTTTAAAATGTCAAAAACAACAAAATCCACATTTGAAAGTTTTGAGTTTGACATCTTAACTACATAAAAATGGCAAGTGTATTATTTTAACAAAATTTAGATATATTGTCACACATAGAAAAAATTTGTACATGTAAATCATAATCTTTTCGCGCATGAAAGGAACAAGGAAAATAAGATAACAATTAGACAGGGGTTACATATAATTATGTTATCAAAACTATGAAAATGCAAGTACTAACCCCATAATTACAAATTTAAAATCATCGATTTAAAACAAAACCAATTATCAATATTAATTTTGTTTATTTCAGCATTTAAAATCAATGTTAAATATAATTAGGTTTTCCTAAAGTCAATATTTAATCTTAGGGCATCAACTATTGTGGACCTTTAAAAAGGTTTATAAATTTGTCACCTTTTACAATGTCATTAATTTATAAATCATGAACCTATTCTCACTATAGATAAAGCTTTTGAGGTTTATAAATTGTTCAAACATAAATTAAATATTATCATGGTACATTAATTCTTGAACCTCTTCAAAATCTTAGACCTATTCTTAAAACACCATAGCGGATGCTCTAATACATTATTTTGCAAATCTTGAAAACGTATACATATGTGTGTTTAGTTGCCTAAAACAAACAAGATCTTTCCCAACGTTTGTATGGTAGTGGAATCAAACTATAAAATATAATAATGCACATAAACATTATTTGACATAAAACAACAATTTATGACCATGTTTTATGATTTTCTTTGAAAAATCACGATTAACTTTCGAGCTCTTAAATTATAACTAACACAAGGATAAATTATAAACAAATCAATAAAATATAAATAATAATAAGATGTTATGTTAGTTGATTCTATTGATTTGAATCATGTTAGAAACGTACTTGAGGTTCTAACTTTAGTATAATTTAAGGTTCTTTAAACCATCATATTCATATCTTGATGTTATGTTGTTGTGATTCTTTTGAGGGAATCATAATTGAACTTTAGGTTCTCAAAAGAAAATAATGATAACAATAACATTGAAGTCATGTTATCGTAATTCATCTAAAACCGAATCACAAAGAACTTGAGGTTCTTTTTAAGATATAACAATAACTTAAAGTTATTGTATTTTAATTATATTCATTGTAATAAAACTTGAGGTTTTATTATGAATAAATATAATCATAACATGATGTTCTATATTTTTTTTTAACATAACATGAGATTATGTTATTGATCCTATTAACCGGACCATATTAGAACTTGAGGTTCTAATTTATTTTATATTATCGTGATTCAATTTAGAAATCATTAAAAAATATATTTGATTCACTTGAGGGAATCATCAAAGCACATAAGACTTTTAAATAAAAAGAATCATAACTTGAGGTTATGATATATTTCTTATTTTGAGAGAATCAACATAGAACTTGAGATTCTTATCATTTTTTTCTAGATGAGTATCATAACACATGGTTATGTTATTTTGATTCTCTTGAGAAAATCATAATTAAACAACTTAACAATAACTTGAGGTTATTGTCTTTTGATTCAATTCATCGCATTAAAACTTGAAGTTTCATGATGAATAACTATAATCATAACATGAGGTTATGATATATTTTGATTATAAAAGATCTTGAGGATCTTATATAAAAAATAACACAAAATTATATAATTTGATTCTTTTTATGTAATCACAATAGAACATTTTTGTGTTCTTGTAAATTACAAAAAAAGTTTAATTTACATTAACAAAGATATACGAGCAACAAATAAATCTTCCATTGTTACGTATATATGTTTGTAATTTACATTAACAAGAAAGATATATAAACACATGTAAGAGATTATAGGAAGCATAAAATAATTCAATTCATGAATGTGATATATTAGACATAATAAATGTTAGAACATGATGGCTGAAATCAAATCGCCCAGTGATTTCATACATTGATTTTATTCCAAAAAACTTTTTCGTTATTCATGTACCGAAATACGAACATTATTCTTTTCTTAAAACAACCAACACTTGATCCAACCAACACTTATTCTTAAAACAACAATGATTTAAAGTATTAAATTAAAAGTGTTACCTCATGGCTAAGATGATTCAAATCTTTAACATTCGTGCCTTTACCCAGATTTATTTGAAAAAGTTTTATGCTTGAATTTCTTTTATTGAGACAATTCGTGCTGATAACGTGTTGTAAAATAATGAACAAGACCACAAGAATGAGAGAGGAAGAGAATTCTTATTATTGATTGATCACAGGAGGTTACAAGTGGATGTATTTATAAGGTTAATAGGTTAACCCTAGCTTGTACATAAAGATACATGATGAATAGACATAGCCCATACATAGCCCATATAATATTTTACAATAAAACTTAGTATATATGAATTTTTATATAAAACTAGAATGGTACACGCGCAAAGCAGCGGTTTATGAGGCACTAAAAATAAAAAACTAAAAATTAATAAAAGTATATCAAAAATGGATATTGAATTAAAGAGTACAAAATTTTAGAAAATATAATAAAATTAGATCATAAAAAGTAAATAGATAAAAAGATATTTCAATTTTAAAAAAAATGTTTTTTAATTAACAAGTGACGCATGTCACTCTAAGATGTGGTTTTCTAAAATGAGATGGATGATCAAGATTGCACATCCATAATATGTAAGTTTAAAAGTCTGAATTTTTAAGACTTTTTAAAAATAAAATGTCTTAAATGTTTTATAATATCTTTTATAATAAAAGAATTACATCATTTCGGAGTTTGTCATCAAATTGAATCATATGAATTTAAAAATTAGACCAATCAGAACGCTTGATTTTGCCACGTAGGCAAAATCGTGTGATCTGATTGGTCAATAAAAAATCAAAATTAAATCGATTTGGTCAAAATTAAAAATTTGTGGTGAAGAAATATGACGAGAAAACAAAACACATAAAAATATATGTGTCAAATTTGTGAAGAAAAAAACTTGAAAAAAGTGGAGGTAATTAATAAAAATTTAGTGATTTTTAATTTTAAATAAATTATATGGAGTTAAGTGTAAATTTATAAATTTACATGTTTTATTATAACTTTAAAAAATAAACAAATAACCCCTTAAACTTTATACCCGTAAACTTTATATTTTAAAATATTACAAACGTAAATAATTTTTTACTTACAAACAAAGATTTAACAGTATCTAATCACATCCCAAATCTACCCGAAGACTTTTTGATGAATTTTTCATTGTCGGTCTGAAATTATGTTGTACAACCAAATAGAAAACACCGAAGCACATAAAATATCATAAATTAATAAAAAGGGTTTTCTAGTTATTCATTGATGCGTTTGGAAGATATAATAAAAGAATTACATCATTTCGGAGTTTCCCATCAAATTGAATCATATGAATTTAAAAATTAGACCAATCAAAACGCTTGATTTTGCCACGTAGGCAAAATCGTGTGATCTGATTGGTCAATAAAAAGTCAAAATTAAATCGATTTGGTCAAAATTAAAAATTTGTGGTGGAGAAATATGACGAGAAAAAAAACACATAAAAATATATGTGTCAAATTTGTGAAGAAAAAAACTTGAAAAAAAATTTAAAATATTACAAACGTAAATAATTTTTTACTTCCAAACAAAGATTTAACAGTATCTAATCACATCCCAAATCTACCCGAAGACTTTTTGATGGATTTTTCATTGTCCGTCTGAAATTATGTTGTACAACCAAATAGAAAAACAACGAAGCACATAAAATATCATAAATTAATAAAAAGGGTTTTCTAGCTATTCATTTGTGTGTTTGAAAGAATTGCATTTTGTTTCTTTTTGTTTAATACGTATTAAAATTCTAACATTTAAATTTCTCAAAAAGTCTTTATTCCATTGACATGTATGTATGCCTATAAATCATATATAACAATCTAGGCTACTTTTATATCTTAAAAAAGTGTTGGTGACGGAAAAATGGGTAAAACTCTTTTTATATTTGTATATGTATTAAAGATATACAATAGGTAAATCTTTGTTTGACCAAAACATATTGTATGTACGAAACATAATACTTATTTGAGTTTTTTAGCTTTCTATATTCTATAAATATTGACGATTTTGATAACTCAACTTGATGCTTTTAAATTCGATTGCGAAGCTAAATTTTTACATGTTTTAACACAAAGTGTGACCATTAATCTTAAGTATAGCTGACTCAATAATGCAACTAGAATCATAAAACATATACAATATCAACTGCATACCCAACGGTAAGATAACCAGTCTTCTAAAGTGGAGGTCAATGGTTCGAATATAACGAGGAGAAAACTAATCCCCTTGTGGCCTCGAAGGTTCACATGAACCGACTTCGGGCTATCTAAAAGAGTAGTTTTGTAGAGATTAGTCGGCTCGGGAGCTCTTTTAATTCTTTAAATTTTTCTAGTTTTTTTTCGGTCATCAAAAAATTTCGAACCGGTATTCTACCAATTTGTAGGCCATAATTCTAGACCACTTAGAAATGAGAGCGAAATCCATCAAGGCAAAATTGCTATAGATGCAACGGGTTAATGATTTCCTTTTTGCCCTTTTTTTCGTCTGTGAATTGTTAATGAACCTTATTCGTCGACCGAATCTATTTACTCATTTTATTTCAAACAATTTTTCACTACTAACATTTGCTAAGTATTTATCAAATATTTAATAATAAAAAAAATGAAAGTATCCAGTAAATAGATGAAAGTATCCAGTAATTTTTATAACTTATGAGGAGAGGAAGTCCATGGCTGTTGGCTTGGTGCCAAGCCATGGCGCCAAAATGGCCAACGGCGCACGACATCATGGCTCGCGTCATGAGTCTTCGCGCCGTGGCTAACAGCCCACGCCAAACTCAATTTTTTTTTATTTTTTTTTAAATCTATCCGTTAGGGCGAGCGAATATTCAAAAAAATACCCCCAAAATCACAATTTTACCCTTTTAAAAATCCTATAAATACCCCCTTTTTATTTTATACTTCACACACACTTTCAATACATCTTCTACTTCACATTTCTCTACTTCTCTATTTTTTTTACTCAAAAAAAAAATGAATCCGAATCCCAACCTACCAAATTGGATTTTTTTTGTCTTTTAATTTTTTTTTTTTTATGTATTGTGTTTTTTAATATAATGTTTTTAATTTCAATGAATTTTATTTTTAGTTTTATAAATAAGTATATTTTAAATAAATATGAAAAAAAAAAATTTTAAAAATGCTATGGCACCAGAATTCTGGTGTCAAACCACTCCTACTGAATTCTGGTGCCATGGCATTTCTGGTGCCAAACTCCATTTTGCTGACGTGGCACCACTTTTGGAGTTTGACACCACGACTCCCTGTGCTCTAATAAGGCTTCTAAAAATTTATACATAATGCAAATAGGCTTAGAAAACAAACACGATATTTAAATTGATGTTATATACAACTATAAACCTTTAAAAAAAATTAGTGATTTACTATAGT
>BQNB010013621.1:0-46584 GCA_026074375.1 Tanacetum coccineum
AAATTATCTCAAGTGAAATATATCATTTAAGATTTGCTTCAATGATGTATTGCATTGTGTTGGACTTAATTTCCGCATTTCACTAAACATTCATTCCAAAGTCGTTTGTTTTAGTTCCTAAATTCCTAAGTGAAGTTTCATTCCAACCTCAAGGATTAACATCTATCTTAGATGGAATGATACCTTCAATAAGTTACACAACATATGAATTTTAAGGAAAAATATAGTGCTCCCACTTGATGTCAGATGTACTCAGAAGTTATTTAATCAAAATCATATTGTGATTAAACTTAAGATCTCAGCTCCTAGATACATGATCTAATCCACACTTAGATTCTATTATCTTGTATACTTTATAAAGATTATTTAAAACTCATAACCTTTTGATTATACACCGTCCTCGCAAAAGGTAATCATAAAGAAAAGAGTTATAAAACTTAGTTGTCATAAAACAAATACAGACTCATAACCCTTTTGATTACACATCGTCCTCGCAAGGTAATCATTAAGGAAAGAGTTATGATCCTTAATTCGCCATATATCAGATTCAAGGAAACCTGTATGACAATTAGTTATCTTTATATAATTTAATCGTCCTGACCGTAATGTGGATTGTCCTCCTCCAACGTGTCAGTTTCAGGTGTTCAGATCAGTATGTAAATTGATTGGTTTACGGTCGATTATTCGTATTGATCACCAAGAATTGAAGAAACATCAAAAGAAAACGCATTCCTCACCTCACATTTTACTGTGTTGTGAAAGGACTAAATCAATCTCAAAAACATCGATTGTCTTTTAAGGATTGCATCTATTTTCTTCAAAGATCTAAGAAAATTATCAATTCAAGATGTGATAATTCATCTTATTAGTTTAGCAGTTATTAGACCCTTTAACTAATTATTCTCAGCATTTGATAATAAATATATCACTCCAATTGTGGAGAGGCATCCTTACAGATTCTGAATGAGAGTTTACATATATACTTTGGTTCAACATTATTCATGTTAAAACCTTAGTCTGACATCAGCAAGTAATTCAGAATGGTTATGTATTTTGTACTTGAATAGCTTCAAGATCTATAGATCTCCCACTTACTTTTTATAAGTAGAGATAATTCTCTAAATACAAAGTATTTACGCAACAATAAATGTCTTATAGGCAACAAAATACATTTTAATAGTTCTCCTCTCCTATCTTGTCAATAATTAATGATTCATAAAGATTTTAACAAATTTCATAACTATAATCAAGACATAGTTGGATTCAGCCAATCCATAAATAGATAATGTTCCTTGAATACCTTCTTGGTTTAACTATATTGATGTATCCATGACACACGCAATTTGTTAACACTTGATAGTTTTTTAGGAGGTAGAGCAATTAAAGTATACAGAAATCAAATATAATGTAATATAGTGTGTGTCACACACATTAGACCATACCATAAATAAAAACGTGTATCCTATAATATTGGAATTGTGAGACTCTATCAAATTCCCCTAATAACTTAATTCCTTTGGATTAAATACTACCAATTGGTCGAGCCCAAGTGAAATACAAAGTATTTAAACCAAGTGCAATGCTTAAAGTAATATTATCCTTGAATAAATACATAACTCTATGTTCAATAAGTGTTCACAAGAAACAGAACATTCCAAGAATTCGTTATAGATTCACCATGGTTTATAGAAAACAAAACCTGTCAAGTATACAGTTATAATCGTGTGAATCATTCAAGGTCCCTTATGTATATTGTGTTAACAAGTAAACTTAACAATTTACTACATACTTTATGTTATAAGTCATTGACAAAAATCAAGACTTTATAACTATGTCTTAACAAGAACAAAATTTAAACTAACTAAAGTAATTAACAGAACGCAAACCTCTTAAGTCAGTATGTAATTTCAAGTTAAATTTATACTTCATAATTAATGAATTATATAATCGAACCATTAATTAAAAAAAAAATTTTGACCCTAAATCATATAGTCACTAAGTTAAAGTGTCTATTATATATTATATCTTTACTTTTAAATGTAATAGGAAACAAACATCATGTGTGTTAAAGTCCTAGTAGATTTATTGACTTTTTACCATCGGTCAAGAGAAACCAATTAATCATATTGTTTATATTTTTGTTCCGTGCACACACCTTAGATTTCTCCCACTTGTGTACGGGACAACATTACCTGAAGTAGAAAAACCATACGACAAGCGTTCGATTGTTTAAACAATATGATAGTATCATAGATTTTACAAGTAGATTTCAAACCATAATGTTGAATAAGGAATTGCTAGATTATAATTCTATAGATAACATTCGAGAAAAGCAACATCGGAAAGGCAATTGTATTACTATACAAATAAAATGCAATTTTCCTTAAACTACGGTCGTTCATATTCGGAAAGTAATGAATTATTTCAAATCAAGTTAGAAATAATATGGGCAACTACCAAGAAAATAAATCTTGTATCTCTTCACCTGAAAATGACAACCTCACCTGAATGTCTATTCAGTTAGTAAAACGCAAAGTTCCTACTGATTTGTCAACATTGTAAGTTGTTACATCACCAGTAAAAGCAAATAGCGATTTTATTTACTTTCCTACTCTCTTAGAATGCCTACAAGTAGCAATGTACTTAGGTATTGTACAGAGTATATGAAGTTCTACTTATGTAGATGAGGGATTAGCCATCATGTATTCATTAACTTTAATATTTAGCATGCATTTCCTCCTTAATCTGTCTGTCTAACCACAAGGGTGTTTAGCACTTAAGGAATAATGTGAGTCCAAGAAAATATACCTAGAATACCTGCTAGCAATTTTCTTTACTCATTGCGGTTTAAACTCATACATCGTGACAAGTGCAAGATGTCATTATTTGGTAGCTATAGACACATGTTCTGTAGTCACACAAATATTTTATCTTTCAAAAATTTTAAAACTGGAAAATGGTAATGAAATATTAAAAGTAAGTTTAAATATAATTGAGGAAAAAAACTTCAATTATTACCCTATCTTATTCTTGTCAATCAAAAGAGATAGGAGTAAGTCTCACTCTTTCTAACCAGGAAAAGAGACTATGTTTGTTTTCTATGAGAAAACAAACGTCCGTTTACGAATTATGTTGCAATAACACAATAGAACATAGAAAGTTCAATTTTTAGTATTTTAGATAATTAAATTCTTAAAAGAATTAACTACCCAATTAATTACTAATTAGACTAAGATCCAACTTGACCTCCCACTTATTACCAGAGGTCTGACCAGTGAGTAAACAAGTAGGCAAGAGTAAAGCGACTAGAGCGTTATTGCAATAGTTAATTGAACTCTTAGATTTTATAACTTATGACATTAGTAACTCATATTGAATGTCAAATTGCATATTTTCGTCAACTTATGCCTCGGGTTCGCGAGGGTAATGACCCGTTTTAACCATTTAAGTCAACCAAAAGAGAACGTGCGAAAATTGACAAAGGTCTGACCAATGGAAAAATATTCGACCATAGGTTGGAAAGCTCCCTGATCATGACCAGAGAAGAACAATCCAAATGGCACGAGTTCTAGTTTTGGCTAGCCTAAACTTAAAATTTCCATATAACGTATAACACAAATAAATAAATTTTACAAAATATGTGACAAAAATCGTGTACAAAGAAGCATGCAAAACATCTTTGCAGCACAAGTTAAGAAAAAACCATTTTGTTAACTTTTGGTATAGACATCATTTTGTCAAAAGTTCTCGGTAGCTCCATTTTGGACGCACAAAGAAGCGGAGAAACAGGTCAAAGAACCGAAGCTTAGTAAAACCCTGAACTTCTTATTGGGGTGTCGTACTACACCCGCCTTAAAACTTCTCTATATTATTCCAACAATGGTGAGAACCGTACTCCAATATGACTAGATGATGCCTATTGTAGTTAAAAAACCCCTTTGTTAACATTTAGTTTTATTGTACCATATGGTAGGCATTACAATATTGATCAAAACCCTAAATTGTACATCCTACATGTGTCCGAAGACACAAGTAAATTCTAATAATATCCCTCATATCCTAGACATTAGTGGGTCGGGAGAAAGATTAAAGATTCACTTCAACCCCATACAACGCTTAATAAAACTAAAGCTTACACAAGAAATCAAATTTCATAGTTTAATGTCCGTATTAAATTTGTCCAAAAACCCCAGTTTTGCAAATAACACATAACTGGTCACAAGGAGTATGCTTACGTGTGTAAACGAACATGTTAAATCCAAATTTCTACTATTAGTATAGTCCTATTTAAGAGTTTCAAAAAGTCTATATTTTACAAATATTGACTGACATAAACATGGCCATATCACAATGAGCAATTAAAATAACAGAAAATTAGATATAAAATTGAAGACCAAACTCTTAAATAAGAAAGCAATAGTCATATAAACCGTCGAGTTCCTCAAAAGATTCGTTCCCAATTGAAACCATAAGACTCTCACTGAGGTCTTCTGCTAAAGTGCTTAAGATCATCACATCCATCATATAACAAGATTTGCGTGAGTCTTACAGCCACGAAAAACAAGAATAGAGTAACATACACTTAAATAACTTTTAATTTTAATCAAATCTTATTATCAAGTAAACATTGGGGCACATAGATTCTAGGTGTTTATTCATTTATTTATGGCAAGGATTGCATGTAAATGCCATAATTTTTCCAATAAAACAATAAATAAACTAATTTTCATGCACTTTAAAAGCATGTTAAATTATGTGAGTAACCATAATAACATCAACAACTGGCTCTGATAGCACTTTTTTGGAATTTTAATAACTGTTAACCATTAACAACCACGAGTACGCAGCGTATTGATTTTTAAAAAAATAGAACTTTTTACCAGTTTTCGATTTTTTTCATATTTTCGAACTTTTTTCATGTTTTTGAACTTTTTTCAAATTTTCAATAAAAATATCGATTTGTTTTTTCAAAATTTAGAATTTTTTTTTAAAATTTTCAAACTTTTTTTTCAAAATTTCGATTTGAAAATACCATTTTTTTTCAAGTTTTTGAATTTTTGTTTTTTTTTATATTTTTGAACTTTTCAAACTTTCCAACTTTTTTTCGAATTTTCAAAAATATCAATTTTTCCAATTTTATTTTTGAACTTTTTTTTAAATTTTCGTTTTTTTTTCCAAATTTCCAATATTTTTTTCAAACTTTCCAACTTTTTTTCGAATTTTCAAAAATATCAATTTTTTTTATGAAAAAAAAATTTAATTTTTGAAATTATATTTTTTCTAATTTTCGAACTTTTTTTTTCAAAATTTCTATTTGAAAAAATATCGACTTTTTTTACAAATTTTTAAACCTTGCACACTTAATTATCAGTTTTTAAACCTTTCAGACTTTTTCGTTCTACTTTACATTTAATAGTCTGACTTATATTTTTCTGTTATATTATATACATTATTTTGTGATATATACTGAATATATATGATACACCTTTATAATATAGTCCAATTATCAAAGCTATTTTCATCTATTGTTTGACTAATATTTTCACCTTTTACTAACACTCAAACAATTGATATACTCGTACACATGAACCTAGTATAAATACTCAACAATTGATATACTCGTACACATGAACCTAGTATAAATACTCAACAATTGATATACTCAGCAACAGCTTTTCACATATTTTGGATCGTAACACTATAGTTTGGTCCAAGTGATTTTTAAGTTTTCATATTATGAATACAAAGACACACGACGTTGAACTCGTACACAAAGAGCAACTCATACACGAAGAGCAACTCGTACACGAAGAGCAACTCGTACACAAAGAAGAACTCGTACATGAAGAGCAAATCCTACACGAAGAGCAACTCATACACAAAGAACAACTCGTACATGAAGAGCAACTCTTACACGAAGAGCAAATCCTACACGAAAAAACTGATCTATATTACATCTTAAATAGCTTATACATCTCCAAAAACATGATACACCATGCCGAACTCGTCTCACCTCAAAATTGATATACAAACGAATCATTATAACTGTTACGCAAGCGAATCACATCATGACTGCTACACAAGTGAATCCCATCTGATACAACTCACCCCAAATCTAATACACAACGTATCCTATTTATTTCACAAGTTTTATCACATACAAATATTGGTACACATCTATACCATTAACAACCAATTATATATGTCATTCTCTTTGTGTATACTTTAAACAAGCAAATTCAAAACAGACTTGTACCACTTATATAAATGAGTTTTATATTACAATAAAAACTTATTAGAACTCATTAAATCAACAAGTAAACGTGGTACATCAAACCGCCAATCTATTACTCATTAAATCATGGTACAACAAGAACTCTCAATAGAAAATGTGGCGTAGAAAGATCTGAGATGCAAACAGTAATTAAAGATGTTGACGTGCCCGTGAAATGCAACTCGTACATACGACGATGGATCTGAGATGCAACAAGATCCAAGATGTAGATTACGGTACGATGATAATATGGCGGCCACTAGGTTTAGTAATTTGGATTTGAAACAAATGACAGTGATTGGGTATTCTGACCCAGATTCCAGCGGCTGGAATAGCCAGTTTGGGACTGAAAATAAAATAATGGAGAGTAGAAAATAGTGATTGAAATAGCTGGTTTTTAGTAAACAATTTCTCAAAGGGTAGATTTCATTGTGATGGAAAAGAGAGAAAGATGAATATATCAAGAGATAAAATGGCAGAGACCAGGACTAGATTGAGATAAGAGATAATTGAACATTAATTTATTTGTAACATACAATTACTCAAGAAAAGAAGTCTAACACCCCCAAAAATCAGGACAACGCAGCGGAATGATAGCATTGGGGTGCTAGAGATTTAAAACATCATTGCGGGCAGAAATTGCAATACATAGTTTAATTGCAAGAAAGATCGTCGAGCTTCAGTGTCATGAGCTTAGTGTAAATGTAATCTATTTTTGTGAGATCTGCATGTGTTGCATTATCACTAAAAAGTCTTGCGGTCCTACACATTATGATTTTATCAAACCTATGAATTCACCAACATTATTGTTGACGTTTTTAAGCAATGTTTTCAGGAGATCAATAGGCATGGGATGCCAGGGATGCATTGGGTTACATTTTGGATTGCACGCTTAAAGATTTAGGTGCATCATATTTGGGGAAATGTATTGTCAACTTTTGTAATATTCGACAATGAACAAGTAAAGCTATATGCTTTTGTATTAAATCTTTCAATTAAATCCAATGTATCATTTTAAACGACTTTTTGTGTCGTTCTTATATATCTTGTGCTATTGATCTTGAAGTAACACGCCCCAGACCCTTATTCCGCTGCGACCCAATTTGGGGGTGTTACAAGAAGAATACTAAAATACCCTTAATCATAAAAAAAGTAATTAATTTTAATTTTGATTTTCTTTTAATCAAATTGATATCATCTTAAAACAACTAAATGATCCAAAGATCTAAAATGCTATTCATTTTAACACACTACACCACAATAACTAAATTCATATATATATATATAGTTAGGATCAAATGAGAAGTTTTATTAAAATAAGAAGGATAAGAAGTAACTATAACCGCATATCCGAGATGCATCGACTTAAATTAGATGCATCTCTATAATCTTAGATGCATTATAATGTGTTTTCTAGCTTTTAATTAGATGCATATACGTATTTTAGATGCATTTCATGATTTCTCTTATTTTTTGGTCATCTACATGTGCCAAAATCATGAAAATCAATTTGCACCATCTACACATCAAATTAACTTTCGAAACTCTATATGGTGCATCTAGATGAATAGAAATGCATCTAATGAAAGTCGTTGCATCTCAAATGTGTGGTTTTAGTCACTTCTCATCACTTCTTATTTTAATTTACTTCTCACTGGATCCCTACTCTCTCTCTCTCTCTATATATATATACTATTTGAGACAAATCAAATTTTTGGCGCCGTTGCAGGGGAAGTGTGTTACGATTATCGCGTTGAAGTTTTAAATTAAAATAAGACCTGGAAGTGGTGAGAACGTGACCTCTAAAATCACACACCATTTGTTATATATATATATATATATATATATATATATATATATATATATATATATATATATATATATATAGAGTAGGGATCCAGTGAGAAGTAAATTAAAATAAGAAGTGGTGAGAAGTGACTAAAACCACACATTTGAGATGCAACGACTTTCATTAGATGCATTTCTATCCATCTAGATGCACCATATAGAGTTTCGAAAGTTAATTTGATGTGTAGATGGTGCAAATTGATTTTCATGATTTTGGCACATGTAGAGGACCAAAAAATAAGAGAAATCATGAAATGCATCTAAAATACGTATATGCATCTAATTAAAAGCTAGAAAACACATTATGATGCATTATAATGCATCTAAGATTATAGAGATGCATCTAATTTAAGTCGATGCATCTTGGATATGCGGTTATAGTTACTTCTTATCCTTCTTATTTTAAGGAAACTTCTCATTTGATTCTAACTCTCTCTCTCTCTCTCTATATATATATATAGTGGCATTTTCTTTGCAGAACCAGTTTTTTGTACAGAACCTACAAAACTATTTTTCAACCGTTAGATTGTTTGATCAATGGTCAAAATGATATGTGGCACAAATGTAATTAAATAAAACTTTGAATATTACATTTTAAATGGTGGAAGGGTAATATGGGAATATCATGTGATTTATTTTTGAAAACCGTCATTTATTAAAGATTAGGTCTAAGAAAAAAGAAACTGACCAACATATTCTCTTTCTATCCCACAACCTCCAAAATCAGATCCTCTATCTCACAAGAAATTGTTCACTTTTAATTTCATGAAAAATAGATTGCATCTTAACTTGCCGAATATTGTTAGTCATGACATTATTCAACTGGTAATCAATTACGACAATGAAAGACCACAACACATGTATGTTTTTGTTCGATTGAAATCTGGGGTTTTTTTCTTCAATGGTATGAAAGTGTTTTTAATTTTCTTGGTTAATTATTATATATAACATCTCCAATGTCATTTTGTATAGATGTTGTTTGATTTTTTATTAGTTTTGAATAATTCCAACCGTAGCCTATAGGGTCTTTTTATTTTGTTAGATCTAATCTTTGAATGACTATTTGTGATTTTGCTTTTAATTCCTCATCACGTTTTAAGAAAAATATTAGAAGTTTTATTTGATAATTTGGAGTTATGTATCTAATTAATTAGGTATAAAGCTCGTATGAAAAAGGTATTTGTCAATTTTGTCTTGTTCGAAAGGTAAAATATACCTGAGAGATCGTTCACTGAGTTGTTAAATATTTAATATGATAAAGTTGTTGAAAAAAGTATTTGTGTTTTAACAAAGTCTTCAAATATATTAAAAATTACAAACCAAATTTATAGCGTCAATAATGATTTTTGACTTGGCTTCCTGATACAAAAAGGGTTGATGAATAACTTTGTGATTTTAAGCCCCCTTTACTTGGCATGAAAACAATGGAAAACTACATGATATTAGCAAATGTATTCTATTTTTGATAAGTTTTATCAGGCATAGTTCTTTAATCTTGTAATAAATTTTTTTAACGGCAGTAAAAAAGGAAATGAAGCAATAATAGGTGTACACAAAAAATTACAAGCTACAGCATATGTTTTTGAAAAGACGGGCAACATATGTTATCAAATGAATATTCAGAAAGCGCAGCGTGCATATATATTTTTGGAAGGGTACTCATATGTTCTAAAGAATTTTGATGAGAAAGTGAACCGTGCATGTATGTTCTTGGAAGAGTTCACACATATTTTTGAATAACGTGCACATCTATACAACATAAGATACATTTATATTTGAATTGTATTTAAGTTGATATTAAATTTTGTGTATACTATTCATATATTTTTGGTTTGTTATAAATTCAGAGATTACATTTGTGCTTTGGGTTATACTTTTCGAAAGAAACATTTACGCAGTTACCACTTTAAGCAAAAAATGTTTGATGACTAAACAATTATACACAAGAAACATATGTAAAATTTCAATTTATAGAAAAAAACATATATGCACCTAGTTTTTCTAAGAACACGTATGTTACAAAATATTAAATGTTTTTTTATGAAAATTAAGAACTTTAAAAAACTTTTTTATAAATAAAATATTACAAAATAAAAGTGAATATATGTTTTACTATTATACCCTTTTCATTTAAGCAAAAATCTTTAATAATACTAAAATCTTATTGGTCTAAATTGGTTTTGTAAGTTCTGTACAAAAAAATGGTTCTGCAAAGAACGGCCCTATATATATATATATATATAGGTTTTTATTTTGAGAAGATTGAGAAATCTTCGTTTGAGCAAATTGATTCATATTTTTTGATTTGATTCACAAGTAAACATCATTTAATAGTGAATCAAATCTATAAATCACAAATTTGATTCACAAATCAATGCTAAAATCGAGTTATGGTAATGATTCATTAAATTTGTATAGAAGATTCAGTATTTTACTTATATCGCAAAATCAAGAGATTTTTTAACATTGATTCGAATTTTTTTACACATTTTGGATTATAATCACATTAAAATGAGTTTTACGCTTGAAAAACTTGAATCAAAGTTAAAAATCTATCATTTTTGAAAACCTTCTCAATCTTCTCAAAATAAAAACCTTCTCAATCGATCCGGATTCTCTCTCTCTCTCTCTCTATATATATATATATATATATGAAATATAAAAGTAAAATATATATATAAAAAATATTATATATATATATATATATACTAATTGCAAAGCCCACCTTTGTGAGTATCGTTTACGTAAAATTAAGTTAAATTATACAGTTATGTTTAAGATTCAAATAATCCGAGTATCTCTTCTTTATCATCTCGGAGTTTACTTGATTCCTTCTCTAACAAAAACACATAACCTCTCGTCCTCCAACCGATCATACATCTACGAAAAACCATAAAATGAAATCATTTCGAGACACGAGAATACGATTTTGGATTAACATGTGAATTGATTTGAGTCAATTTCCTAGTTTAGGTTTATCATGAACATAAGACTTTTAGGTTGCATTGCATATGCTCTTCTCTCTGATTCTGTTAATTTCAACAAACAAAATTCTTGTCTCTATTTCTACAAATATCAATATATCTTATAGTTAAATCAACAACATATAGTACAAAGATAAGGAAGGTTGACCTATACAAAGATGAAGTATTTAACAATTCACTTTACCTGCAAAACTTCTAAGATAACGTGTTGTTGTGGTCCTCATATGTGACAGATTTAAAAGAATGAAACGTTTCACCCATTATATAGAACATAAACATAGGTGCTATAGAAAATAAAAATACATGTTTGGGAATTGGCTAATCCATTGGGTCAAAACAATTAATGGTCAACTGAATTTACTCAAATCAATTACCAAGGAATTAGGGAGCAATTACACTTGATTTTAGCATTTACCATATTTAAATCTAAGAATAGGATAGTATAAATAATAGGTCTCTTATCGTTGTTATTATCGATTATTCAGTTTATCATATTCATCTTTTCTTGTAAAAGGATACCTTACCCTTCTCGAATTGGGCCACTATCAATAAAAAATATCCATCTCCTATTATTATTAATTCAGTATCTATCAATTTGTTATAGATGAAAATGAGTAAGGTATGTATTGGCTCAAATTATTGCATGCTTTATTCCTGCATTCACAAGTTAAAGGAATGAGTGTTAAAGAAAAGAAATACTCAACAAAGATAAAGAAAGCACACACCACTATCCTCCATACAAGTTTAACTATATTATTAACAATACTATTATTAGGCTATCACAAGTCATGCGATACGATGCTTTACATATTCAGTGTTTATCTGGCTAATCCCTAAGTAATATGCCATTAAGTACAGATTTAGAATCAACATTAAAATTGAGTTTTAGTGCTTCCACCACTTAATGAACAAATCTATCATTTTCTATACCTGAAGGTAAAAAGAACTTTAAGACATAGTCAGCATAGTTGACCAAAGGGAACTCTTTATTTAGTTGGGTTACATCTGCACAAAAATATGAACCACATGATGTAAATTCTCTCCTAACAATCCATTATGACTTGTGTGGGTGTTGCTTTAAACTTTCTTCCCTAAAATTGAGTTTTAGTGCTTCCACCACTTAATGAACAAATCTATCATTTTCTATACCTGAAGGTAAAAGGAACTTTAAAACATAGTCAACATAGTTGACCAAAGGGAACTTTTTATTGAGTTGGGTTACATCTGCATAAAAATATGAACCACATGATGTTAATTCTCTCCTAACAATCCCTTATAACTTGTGTGGGTGTTGCTTTACACTTTCTTCCCTGAATTTCCATTTGCGTAGGTCTGGAACATGAAACGATAGACCATCTGTGGAAATACATATTTCCCCAATGCATTTAGTGTTGAAACTACTAAAACACTTGGTGGCGAACTTTCTGATTGGAAACAACATTAGTGGATGAGGAAACATCCCATGTCTGAGCAAAAGGTAAATCATAGATTACACACACACTTTTCAGAATACCAAAGATTTTATCCCCGACATAAGACTTCAAGAGAGAAAAAAGAAATAGAGAAAACAACAATTTTGAAATGAGAAGCCAATGCAAGGATGTGTAAAGATAGAATACAATAGTTATCTAATTTTTTTATATAAAGTAATTCAGAACAAAAGATTAGTTGTACTATTTCAAAAAAGGGTAGAGATGTGCTTTGGCATTTCAAGTTGTCATAATGATAGGCCAGTTAAGAAATTTTGTCATGTCTTGTTAAACTTACATTGTAATACTATTCTTATGGGGTGTTTGGAATTGCGAATTTTAGAAACCACTTTCGACTAAATTACTAAGCAATTAGCATAAGCTATCTGTTTTACTAAATATGAGAACTAAAAACAATCTTTGCATTAAGTTAAACATACCGCTAGTATTAAGACCCTGGTGTCATGAAGAATCGGACCGGGTGGATGAAGATAATGTAACACTTCGAGCCGCCAAACCATGTATTTACTGAAAGAAAATGTATACAACAAAATATTACTAATGTAATAGATGTGTAACACTAATCAATTAATTAAAATAAAAACGTTAAGTAAATATATCCATCGTGATACGGCCAAACAAAATTACGTGATCCAAGCTTATTTTCCATAAACTTAAAATATATGCATTTTCATAGCAATGGCCTTACATAAGCTTATATAATCCACAAGTCTTTAAAAAAGCCAAAAATTATGTGGTTAACCGTAAATTTTGAGCTTATGAGAAAATAACCCAAAATCACGTTAGTTCATAAGCCCGCAAATAAGCTCAAACAAACACCCCCTTAACAGTAATTCAATATTATGAAAGCAAATAAATAGTTACCTGACAAATCAGACCACCTAAAATATACTTCCAATATTTAATAAGACATGTTAGACTTGCGTTGTACCCAAAAGCGCACCACAATGGTGACATATTTGATCGCAGGCCCCGATGCATATACTTTAAAGGTATTGATGTACAATCCCAAAGAAAGTAAAGAATAAAAAAGGTAATAATAATGTGGTGTGTGATTCTAGTAGACTTGGATGGTTGAGCTTACATTGACAGTTGTGGTGCTTGTCGATGTTGTTCCCACGGGAGTCAATAGTCGGTGCACTCGGCCTTCCATTGGTACCTGCTCTAGCAGCTGCATCAATTTAAATGTTGGCCATCACGAACAATACTTAATTAAAGGTGGGTTGTTAGCAATTACCATATGGTCGGGCTGAATTAGACACATACCATTGTACTAACCGCACCCGGTAGCTCCTGATAAAATGCATAACAGATCGCTTAGAGAACCTAATACACTAACTACCTGCACTACTCTATCCGATTCATGAGCAGACGCACATAATGGCAACTGGTTTTGAGCTAGCTTGTTGCCACCACATGCCTTGTAATAAGTCTATGTCTTCCAGCATTATCATCATCCTGCAAGAGAGCATTAAGAAAGTAATTATATCGACATAAAACAGAAAAAAGACTTTTGCAATTGAGGTAAATTTGAAAAGTTGAAAGAACATAAATAATGAAAGATGACACAAAAGATGTAACACAAACACCCACACGTAATTCTTTTTAAAACTTAGAAACTACCATAAGCAACATCACTGTGCTCATTTTAAAATGAAATTGAGCAAATAAGTACTTTTGTAAAAATAAGCACATAATCATTTGAATAAGCAATCCTAAACAACCTCATAATGTAAGACAAAAATTACATTGTTCCATCAAATCCGGCACGATATATGTGACATTCTCATCTCAATACATATCATGTTTATGCAGATCCTTTAAAAGATAATAACCCCCCCCTGTTTAAACCAAGAGTTTAATGTGGTTTCCATTCTGAAGCTCACGTATACGACCACCAACAGCAAGTAGCGCTTTGGTAGCAACACAACTACGATTAATTCAAGTTCCATCAACCACATCACTTTTGATAATAGCTGTTTTTAGACCATACAGAGACCAATCTCAATATTGAAGAAATGTTAATGAAGGTTTGTAGGAGGAGCAAAATATAAATTTTAGATAACAAATTACCTTTGAGGGTACGAATTATTTGCCGAAACCACAACTGACCATTTCAAGTCCATTCAATCGTGCTCCAGTAATTGCAAATAACTTTTCCTAAAATATCAGCTCGGTGCTTAGCAATGCCTGCTACTTTAGGCCGCTTCACTATAATTTACCTATATTATCCTCTTTTAAAGCGGGTTTGACTTTTGGTCCAAAACTGTTGTCACATAAGTCGAGCATCTTTAAACAGGTGCACACATACCAAGTGCTTCAGGTACAGCAATTCCGCCTCCTGACCAATTGATTTTAAAATTCAATACCGAAATCAGTCAATTACCTTTACTGGTTTAGCATCAATAAATTCATTGTTATTCTTGCAACCTTATTCATGTTGCATTAACATGTAACATGTTAAGCGTATATATCAAAATGTAAAACAATGTTTGTAGCCTTGTATTAAATCGTGATAATTACCTTTAATTGCTCTAAATTTATATGAATCGCTCCTAATCGTATGTAAAACAATGCTTGTAGCCTTGAAAAACATGTTTAATCTCAAATCAAGTGGCAAAGGCGAGAATGATAAGGTCTCAATCATGCATATGCTAAAAAATTAAACAAAATGATTTGACGACATAAGTTGAAAGTTAATAAGAAACTTAAAAGGATTTTAACTAAATGCCTACAACAACCTCTTGGTGATAAACATCACTCAATAATTATTCAAACACTAAAAAAACATCATAAAAATAATTATAGGAACCTGCTCCTTATTGTGTAAATTCATGGATTTTCATAAAAACACTCAAATTAATCAAATAAAGATGAAAGAAACAATAATCAATTAAACCCCAATCAAATAACTTTCAACAAACAAATTGAGAGAATGATATACTTGTTATTCAATCTAATTATGAATAATGAAAAACAAATAACATACACAGAAACAAATAATACGTGAGTGAAGCATTAATACATGTATCAAAAATTAAAACACAATAGCAAAAATGAATCGCATACGTGTAGTTTCTGTAAATCTCCATTTGATCTAAATCGTTTATGTTTCTGATATGTGAGAAATCACATATCCGTTTTGTACCAAACATGACCCTAAAAGATAAAAAATAGACATATTATGCTTGTATATTGTGTATTTTGTCTTTTGTGATGTGTAGGTATGGATATTTCAAATATCACATGAAGAAGGCCAAAACCGGACAAAAACGAATACGAGAACGGAAAGAGTACACAAGAGCCGGGTGTTTGTCAACAAAGGACAACAAACGTCAACCATGGTCAACCTTAGTCAACTCATGAGAAGACAAACCTTTAAAATTACCAAAAGATCCTTGAATGTTAAATCATTTTCACCAAAAGTCCCAAAACCAACTACACCGTTAGTCCTTTATAACTAATGGACTAACGGTCGTTAAGTGCAATATAAACCCTTAATCGTTGGCCCAAAATAATTAACCAAGCCCAAATCTCATTTGATATAAAAAAGCCCAAGTCAACCCCCTTTTAACCCAGTCAAACACAAATGAAATAAGAAAAGATAAAAGGCAGAAAAGATGTTTTTACTATTCATCTCCATCCCCAATTCACCCTGCACCCAAATTAACTTTGTTTAAGTATAATTAACCCTTTTAGAAGCATAATGACGTATGCAATGATGCCTTTGGGAGCCACGTTGGCAATCCCAAGGCCAATCATTGGCTAATCATGCGTGGAAGTCATCAAACGGTCAAGATTGGATGCGTGAAGGGAAATCAAGGATCAAGGGCAAGATCAAAAGATGGGGGAGCGTCTAAGGGCCTGGAAGCTTCACTCTTCGCCTATACAAGGAGCCTCTCACACTCATTGGGATCATCTAGTGTAGGAAAGTAGATTTAGTATAATTTTAGCTTATTAATCGTTTTATCTTATTATTTTCAAATCAATGTAACCTTCTTTTCATTAGCTTGTACTCAGTTTATTCAATCAATAAAAGTTTGTTTTCATATTGTTTAATTTGTAATTCATGTTTTTTACTTTACTTAACTATGGTTTGATTAAACTCTTTTATACTCAAATAAGCTCAATAAGCTGTCATTAATACTAATAAGCTAGCCTAATACTCAGTTAAGCTCTCAAAGCTTAACTGAGCTTATTGATACTCAAAATTTACCCCAAATGTACCTCAGCTTATTTGGAAGGGAAGCCAGTTGTGGAAGGGCTTCCAAGACCTTACCAGCTTATCCTAGATAAGCTGGAGCTTTGTTGATCAGCTCTTGGAGCATTTATATAAGACTTGTTTGTGCAAAGGCTTTTGTAAGTTCCTATTTTACATTTTATAGCTTAAATTTTCACTTTAGCTTAAATCTACTTATAGTCTGCTTATTGTTGTTTAGATTAGCTTATTATTATTAATTTTAGTTGTTTGATGCTTAATAAGTTTAGTTGCTAGTATAAATTTCATTTTACTTGTTTTTAATATAAAATAGTTATAAAAACCATAAATATTAGCATTAGCTTGTAGCTTATAGTTTTTGCTTATTTGATTGATGAATATTGTTCATTAGGTCTGTTATAAGCTTGTCATTATCTAGTATTATAGATCTAAGCCTTAACTCTCAATTTTATATGCTGAATATGAGTTTAAGATTTTTAAAGGGGTGTTTGGCTCATGGCAGTACTAACTTGAGTTAGTAGTGTCCATAGCCATTTAGTCTTTTAAGTTGATTTTAAATCTCAAATTTAGGTTTATAAAGTTAGGATTTAAGGTTTTTATAGGCTAAATCAAGTTTTAATCAAGTTTGTGAGTAGTTGTTAAAAATCTATGGACATTAGTTCTGGTTCTTAGGATCTTTGTGATTATATATTCTCTGCATAATTTGGTTTTGAGTTTTGGTCATTTTTATGTCAATTGCATCAGTCAAATAAACAACCAAAAGGCCTATTTCAATTCAAAGTTTAAGTTAGTAAGTAGTTTGAATTAACTTTTAAAATTAAGTGCACAAGTAGATTATAGGCCAAATTAGATAGGTTAGGGCTTATTTTAATTTAAATAGCTTATTTGAGTGTCTATTTTAGATCTATAAAATTTTCCTTTGTCTTTTCATAAAAACTTTAAAAACCAAAAAAATAGTGTATTCTGCATAAACAGCTTTTTCAATTGAATTTTTCTTAGCTTTATTGAATTTCAAAATGTTTTTTGATTGTTGTTTTAAGTAGCTCATAGGATAAGCTTTCTAGTGGTATATGCCACTAAGCCATAAGGTTCCTTTAGCTGGCTGAAAAATAAGCTCAAAAAGTCCTTGTTGGACTGTTTGGATAGCTGTTTTAAAACCAAAGTGCTTAATTGAGTTTCTCAGCTTATGGCTTGTTGTTTTTGTTTAATACTTGCTCTAACTTGCTTATTAGATTAGTTGTAGATTAGTTGTATCTTATTTGGCTCAGGTTTTAGCTTATTTTAGCTTCTTAGTTACTTAAATTTAGTATAAAAAGTTGAAAAGTGTTAAGTCACATCTGTCTGTTTAATTAGCTATTTTCTAGCTTAATTGTGATTTTGAAAAAAGTTGTCTTAAAAAAAGTTGCTTATTCTTAGTTTGTTCAAAAAGATTTGAAAAATTAAAAATTTTTGCAAAAAGAGAAGCCACAGGTTCGAACCTATGACCTCCCTTTCCACACCCAAACGTCTCAACAACACATACACAAACCATCTCGCCCTTGGGACTTTTTCAAACAACTTTTGCACAATTTATTTCTTAAACTCTTTAGGCCAGTTTTGCTTATTAAAGCTTATAGCTTATTTCTGGCTTATTGGTTAAGCCAATTTTCAAGTTAGCATTTTTCTCACATTCCTCTTAGCTTAAAGTACTTTTCATAATTTTTCTAGATTTTTTAGGATAAGTTTACTATATTTAATTAATTTTCTAGAATAAAATCATTTTAAATTCATAATAAATAAAATAAAAATCAAAAAAATAAATTTCTTTCTCTAAAAATTAGTTTTAGTCTTTTAGCATCTAGGAAAATTGGTTTGGTCCTTTTAGGTTCATTTTTGCTCAAATTAGATTTTAGTGTACAATTTTTAATTCCTGTTATCGTTTTTGTAGTTGTTAGTTACTTTTATATGTGCCTTATTTGTTCATTATTAGAAATTAGAATTCAAAAATCTTATCACCAATCAAATCATTGTCCAAATAAAAACAGGTTTTAATTCATAATTCTTGGGGTATAAACGACCCGGTGAACACTTACCGGTTAACGTACGATATTTTGTGTGATTTTCCTAATTACCTTTTTCCTAAAGGGTAGTTTTGGAATTTTATTACTTTCATATTATACGTATATAATTTGGACCGTATCAAAATTTTGGCGCCGCTGCCGGGGAATTGTGTTAAGATTCTATCGTTTGAATTTGTTGATCGTGATTTGGAGAACCTTTCGTCTCGAATGTTACTTCTTTTGAAAAAATCAAAAATATAAAAATAAAAAAATAAAAAAAGTAAAAAAATATTTTTCTTTTTCTTTTTACTATATATAGAAGAGTATAAATAAATAGAAAATACAAAAAATATTTGCTCTTCCGGATTTTTCGATCTTTATTGTAAATACTAAAATACACAAAGCAATTTAATTCTCTTACTAGAGAATTTGTGAATATCCATTAATAAGTTCCCAATCCAAAGATTCAAAAAGCAACCGTTTTGTGTCACTTACGAAAAAGGCGCACCTCTTTTGTGAAATAAACTATTAGGAGGGTTGTTCCAAGGAATTACAACCCGAAGGGACAAACATTTTTAAGGCGATTCGCTCTCACTACGTCCCCCGCTTGCTTGCAAGTTTCACTTAAGGGAGTTACCCTAAGTTTGTTGATTATTCGGTGAAACAAAAATAATTTTTGTCTATATATTTTCTCTCCTCGTTTGTTTTATCGGTTTTATTTTTGTAGTGCATGCGCACTAGAAATTCCTATTATCCAAATAATTTACCCGTAACCATTCTGAGACGTCGAAATAGAAGACGTGCTCCAAACGTAGTCGAACCCGAGCTTCGTACTATCATTGAAATTGCACCAATGGCAGAAAATCGAACAATGGAAGAGCTAGTTCAAGCACCCACGGAAGGGTATGAAGAAGCTATCGTCATACCGGAAATTAATGCGGACCATTTTGAAATTAAGACGAATTTGCTACAATTAGTTCAAACCAACCCATTTCGTGGTTTTGAGAGGGATAATCCCCATACTCATATTAACAATTTCAAAAGGATTACCTCAACTTTGAAATATAGGGATGTGCCGAATGATGTGATTAAACTCATGATGTTTCCATATTCACTCGAGGGGGCCGCTAGAGTTTGGTATGATAAAGAACCTCCTAATTCTATCTTAACTTGGGACGATCTCGTAAACAAATTCATGAATTAATTTTTTCCTCCCTCGAAGACCACCCACCTCAAAAATGAAATCTCTCGATTTACTCAAAAATTCAAGGAGACATTTGGAGAGGCATGGGAACGATTTAAGGAAATGCTTAGAGCATGTCCCTACCACGGATTTACGGAGTTAACCCAAATTGATACCTTCTATAATGGTTTAAATGAGAATGATCAAGACTCCTTAAATGTCGCAGCGGGTGGAAATCTATTGAGTAAGACTACTAGAGAAGCTTTGAACATAATTGAGAATAAGTCAAAAGTTCGTTATTCATGAAACAAACCGAATGTTTCTAGGATGAATACGACTTCTAGGGAAAGTTCTAGTAAGACGGATGATAGAATTGATAAGCTTGCGGACCAAATTTTGACCTTAGTTGAGATTGTTACTAAGAAAGTTGTCACTCCCGCTACGGTTAAAGCGGTTGAGGAATCTTGTGTTATTTGTGGTGATGCCCATGCTTACTATAATTGTAATGCTACCGATAGCAATCAATCGAGTGTTTGTGCGGCAACGGGTACTTACAATCAAGTAATCCCTCCAAACCGTGTTAGCAACCAAATGGCACCACCCGGTTTTGCTCCGTTGCAAAATAATCAAAATAGGTTTAATCAAAATCAAGGGAATAATTTTAATCGGGGAAATAATTTTCATGGTAATCAAGGATTTCAAGCTCCAATTAATCATGCTCCAAATTTTCAAAATCAAGGATTTCAAAACCAACCTTTTCAAGCTCCAATTAATCATGCTCCAAATTTTCAAAATCAAGGATTTCAAAACCAACCTTTTCAAGCTCCTAATAATCAAGTTCAACAAGGGATTTCAAATGAGTTTTCAAGTTACATGAAATCTAATGAGTGAATGATGAAAAATATGCAAACTTAAGTTAATGTTTTGAGGGGTGATTTTAATAAGCAAGAGGAAAGTCTTAGGAGGAATCTAAATAATGATATGAGGAGTATTTTAGGTAGTTTCTTCCAAAACCAAGCCTCAACTTCGGGTACTCTTCCGAGTAATACTATTCCTAACCCGAAGGGTGAGATGAAAGCAATCACTACTCGAAGTGGTGTTGCTTATGAGGGACCCTCGATTCCTACTAATCCTTCTCTAAAAAAGGTAGTGGAACGAGAAACCGAGGAGACAACGGATAAGGAGCAAACTAATTTCCAAGGAAGTACCGCTCACATCCAACCTCCGGTTATTCCCATTCCTATTCCGGAACCCGATGTTCGAAAGACTTTACCTAAGCCTAATATTCCATATCCTTCAAGACTTAATGATCAAAAGCTCTGTGAAAAAGCTACAAATCAAATGGAGAAGTTCTTTCAAATCTTTCAAGATTTGCACTTCGATATTAGCTTCGCACTTTTGATGCCAAAATTTGCTTCTACGATTAAAAGTTTGCTTACAAATAAGGATAAGTTGTTTGAATTAGCTAAGATACCGTTGAATGAGAATTGTTCGGCGATGCTCATTAAAAAGCTTCCCGAAAAGCTTGGAGATCCCGGCAAGTTTCTTATACCATGCGATTTCCTAAGAATGGATGTATGTCACGCCTTGGCCGATCTTGGCGCTAGCATAAATCTTATGCCTCTTTCCATATGGAAGAAGCTTTCCCTACCCGAACTTACCCCCACTCGGATGACTCTCGAGCTAGCGGATCGATCCATTACTCGTCCTAAGGGAGTCGCCGAAGACGTCTTCGTCAAAGTGGGGAAGTTTCATTTTCCTACCGACTTTGTTGTTGTTGATTTTGATGCCGATCCTCGGGTTCCCCTCATTCTCGGGAGATCCTTCTTGAGGACCGGATCCTTCGAGTATACCTTCTCCTACTTAGGAGATATTTCTACAGGACGTCGTGATTTAATAGATGTTTTTGGAGAGTAATAACCTTTCGGGTTGTTAACAAAGCAGGTCACTTTTAAGCTAGATCAAACCACGAGATACTCTTTTTACCAAATGACATGTCGGTAAAACCGAATTGACATCATTGATGCAGTTTGTGAGGAGTATGCTCCGAAATTGTTAGGATTTTCTAATTCTTTGGGTGGCAATCCAACCCCAACGTCTGAGCCGTTTACTTTTGAATTCATTTGGATGAAATTGATGCTTTTCTTATGGTGGAAAAATTTTTTCAATTTCATCCAGAAATTAAACTTGACGATTGCAATTGGAGGAAGTTATTTGTTTGATTGAAAATTGTTAAATAATGGACCCGTTTACACTTTCCTCCAGATGGACGTAAACAATAGTGAAGTGACAGAGGCAAAATATTTAATTAAAGAGCCTCCGGAATTAGAGTTAAAAGATTTACCGGTCTCACCTTAGAATATGTTTCTGGAAGAAAACGAGTTACCAGTTATTATTGCAAAAGGTTTAAAAATGATGAAAAAGATGCTCTTTTAAAGGTGCTCAAATCTCACAAAAGGGCCATTGCTTGGAAAATCACCGACATCAAGGGTATCGACCCTCATTTTTGTACCCACAAAATCTTGATGGAAGATGATTACAAACCTACGGTTCAAAGTCAAAGACGGGTTAACCCAAAAATTCATGAGGTAATCAAAAAAGAGGTCCTAAAACTTCTTGATGCCGGAATGATTTACCCGATCTCTGACAGCCCATGGGTTAGTCCAGTGCATTGTGTTCCTAAGAAAGGTGGAATAACCGTTGTTGCTAATGAAGAGAATGAATTAATTTCGACACGTTTAGTTACCGGATGGAGAGTTTGTATCGACTATAGGAAATTAAATGAAGCGACTCGAAAAGATCATTTTCCATTACCGTTTATGGATCAGATGATAGAAAGATTAGCTGGGAATGAGTTCTATTGTTTTCTAGACGGATTTTCAGGATATTTCCAAATACCAATAGATCCCCAAGACCAGGAGAAAAGAAAACTTAATTTCACATTGCTCGTATGAACTTTCGCGTACCGACGCATGCCATTTGGTTTGTGTAATGCTCCCGGTACTTTTCAACGGTGTATGATGGCCATATTCCATGATATGATCGAAAAGACCATGGAAGTGTTTATGGATGATTTCTCGGTTTTTGGGGATAGTTTTGATTCATGCCTCTCCAATTTAGAAAAGATGCTAAAACGATGTGAAGACACGAATTTAGTTCTTAATTGGGAGAAGTGCCACTTTATGTGTAAAGAAGGAATTGTGTTAGGGCATAAAATTTCAAAGGCGGGAATTGAGGTCGATCGTGCTAAAGTCGATGTTATCGCTAAGCTCCCTCACCCGACTACAGTTAAAGGTGTTAGGAGTTTCTTAGGACATGCAGGTTTTTATCGCCGATTTATCCAAGACTTTTCTAAGATTGCTAGACCAATGACCCACCTTCTTGAGAAGGAAACACCGTTTGTGTTTTCTAAAGATTGTATTGATGCTTTTCAGACTCTTAAAAAGAAGCTTACCGAAGCTCCAATCTTAGTTGTCCCGGATTGGAACTTACCATTCGAACTCATGTGTGATGCAAGTGATTTCGCGATTGGGTTTTGGGCCAGTTCTTGGAAACGAATGATGAAGCATTTTCAGCTATTACTTATGCTAGCAAGGACTATGACTTGAAGATCAAATTCATTACCACTACACAGAAAAGGGAAATGCTTGCTTTGTGTATGCTTTGAAATGTTTTGGCCATATCTTGTCTTATTCCAAAAGCTTAGTGTATTCCGGATCACTCGGCTTTAAAGTTACCTTATGAAAAAACAAGACAGCTAGCCAAGGTTGCTCCAGGTGGGTTCTTCTCCTACAAGAATTTGATTATCCACATTCCGTGATAAAAAAAGGAAGCGGGTACCTTGCGGCAGACATTTATTAGCCTTGTGAATCTCATAAGGATGTGTTAGAAAACAAAGTACTAAATGAACATTTTCTTTAGACCACATCTTGGTTATGTCTAGTGAAAGTACCCATGGTTTGCGGACTAATGCAATTCCTATGCGGGGAATTTTATTATCAAAGGATGTTAAACTCATCAAAAAAGGAAAATTTTTCAAGGACGTTTAAACATTATTTTGGGATTGATTCCCTATCTTTTTCGTACTTGTGCGGATCAAATCATTCGACGGTGTGTGCATGGGCAAGAAGCTAATTGATATTCTCAAAGCTTGCCATGAAGGACCCACGGGGGCCATCATAGTGCAATCTCACCGCTCGAAAAGTATTTGATGCAGGGTTTTTTGGCCTACCCTAATATCGAGATGCCATATAATGATCAATATCTTGGATACGGTGTCAAAGACAAGGCAAAATTTCACAACGAGATGAGATGCCTCAAAACTTTATCCAAGTTTGTGAAATCTTTGATGTCTGGGGCATAGACTTTATGGGACCATTTCCATCTTCAAGAGGAAATAAATACATCCTCGTAGCTGTTGATTATCTTTCAAAATGGGTCGAAGCCAAGGCGCTTCCCACAAATGATGCTAGAGTTGTAGTTAATTTTTTGAAGTCTCTGTTTGCCCGATTTGGAACACCAAGAGCTATTATAAGCGATCGTGGGACCCATTTCTGTAATTACAAATTTGCTAAAGTAATGTCTAAGTATGGGGTCACTCATCGTCAAGCTACCGCTTATCACCCTCAAACGAGCGGTCAAGTGGAGGTGTCGAATCGTGGGTTAAAACGTATTCTAGAAAGGACGGTTGGAGAAAACCGTGCCTCATGGTCAGACAAATTAGACGATGCTTTGTGGGCATTTCGTACTGCTTTTAAGACACCAATTGGCTGTACGCCTTACAAGCTTGTTTATGGAAAGTCTTGCTATTTACCAATCGAGTTAGAACATAGAGCATATTGGGCTTTAAAACATGCTAACTTCGATCTTAAAACCGCGGGTGATCAACAATTTTTATATAATATATAGCAAAAATTTTAGTCTGTTTTTGGAGATTAAACTTAAATCAACAATTTTTATATAATATATAGCAAAAATTTTAGTCTTAGTTCAAACCTTTACTTGAATTTTTCAAAAAGAAGTCTTCTATATATAAATTAAAAAAAAATGATGATGAATGAAATAATAAAAAAATAAAAAGCTTCGCGGATGCTCTTCTTTTGATGCCAAAATTGCTTCTACGAATTAAAAAGTTTTGCTTACCAATAAGGACAAGTTGTTTTGAATTAGCTAGGATTACCATTGAATGAGATTGTTCGGCAATGCTCCTTAAAAATGACTTCTCGAATAAAAGCTTGGAGATCCCGCAAAGTTTTTCTTATTTACCATGTGATTTGCCCGGGAATGGAGATGTTCACGCCTTGGCCAATTTGGGGTAGCCATATATCTTATGCTCTTTACATATAGGAAAAAAAGCTTTCCTTTACCCGAACTTACCCTCTCTCGGATGACTTCGAGTTAGCGGAATCGATCCATTACTCGTCCTAATGGGAGTCGCCGATAAGACCGTCTTCTCAAAGTGGGAATAGTTTCATTTTCTCTACCGACTTTGTTGTTTGTTGATTTTGAGTCCGTTCCTCGGGTTCCCCTAATTCTCGGGAGTTCCCTTCGTGAGGGACCGGTCGTTGCTTTTAATTGATGTGTATGGAGAGGGAAAAACCAATTCAGTTTAATGACGAAGCCGTAACTTTTAATATTAATCAAACTACGAGATACTCCTCTACATATGATGATATGTCGGTAAACCAAATTGACGTCATTGACGTTGCTTGTGGAGGGAAGTATTGCTCAAGAAAGTGCTTGGTTTTCTCTATTTATTTCTAGGGGTGGCAAATCCACCCCGTATTTGAGCCTAATATTGTCTGACTCTTCTATTTTCCCTCACTCCGTTCGAGGGAAGTGACTTAATTTTGGAAGAGATCGAGGCTTATCTCAAAGATGATTCAATTTCACCAGAAATTGATCATGCCGATTTTGACCTGGAGGGAGATCTTCGTTTAATTGAGGAGTTATTAAATAACGATCCTTCATATCCTCTCCCTCTTTCTCATAATTCATTAAGTAGTAGTACCACTTCTTCTTCTCCTAGTCTCACACCGGTTGAGACTAGTGATGCTCTTCTCGAGGAGTTCGCCGATGAACTCGCTCTTCTTAAACCATTTCCACCAGGAATTGGTGATGACGACTTTGATCCGGAGGGAGATATTTTTCTACTTGAGAAGTTCTTAGATGATGATCCATCATCTCCTCCCTCCAAATAGGAATTTAATTTAAAAAATACTTATAACTGATAAAAATCTTCGATTGATTGGATTTTCTCTTCCGTTAAACGTTTATGAGGAAAAAATCTGTGACTTTCTTAACCTATTTACGGATTCAAATGACGATTTTACCTCTAGTGATGACGCTTGATATGTGTAAAATACACATATCTGTTTATACCAAAAATGACCCTAAATGACCCAAAACAAACTAAAAATGGAAAAGATATGCTTGTTTTTGTGTTTTGTGTATGCAGGTAAGGGATAAGACAATAATTCACAAGGAAAACCGTCAAAAAATGGGGCCAAAACACGGGACCGAGAAACGGAAGAGCACAGAGGAAGCCAAATGATTCAAAAAAGCCAAAGGCAAGAAACGTCAACCTGGTCATTCTCAGTTCAAACAAAAAGTAAACCATTAAAAGACACAAAATAAAATGTTTCAAAATCAACCCTTTAAGTTAGAAAGTTACCATATTGGTCCTAAGGGCTTATGGGCCTTAAAACCCCTTAAAAACCATACCCGGATCAAGAGCCCACAACAAAAGCCCAAACCCTAGCCCAATACCCCTTTTCATATAACTACAGGGACCAATGTTGCCATTTGTGAAAGTCCTTTTACATTACACTTTCATTTAACAAAAGACAAGGACTAAAGTTGCAATTTTCCAAAGTTTAAATCGTTTTTACCCCGTTTTTAGTTAAAACAAGCGCCAAAGGGTGTTACTGTTCACCCGTCACTACCAATTCACCACCAAGGATAAATCATGGGGCAAATGTCAATTAAGGGGTGATTTAGGCAATTCAAGGGCTCACAAACATGATGGCAGGGATAGATTTGTCAAAACAAGCACTCTCATTGGATCACTCAAGCTAGAAGGCCACGTGGCTATCACAAGGAAGGGGTATTTTTGCACTAGCTCTACTCTCAAAAGAAGCACACAAATGTCTCAATCACGGATTGCCATGCTGGCAATCCGTGTGAGATATCATTTAATCCAACGGCTATAGATGATTCAACAATGATTGAGGGATTATACGGACATGATCAAAAGGAGCTTGTAACTGCCAAAGGGGCTAGAAGGTTCAGCTTCAGGCTATAAAAAGGCTCACTCTCACACACACACAGACATTCTTCTTTTCCTAGTCTAGTTTTAGATAATTTAGTGAATTTTAGCTTAATTTAGCTTAATGTAATTGTCCATTTCCGTTTTCAAGTATTGTACCCAAATTTCACTTAATGTAATCAAATTTAGTTAATGAAAAAGTTTCCTTCTCTTTTTAGCTTCTATTCTCATGTTAATGATTCATAAGCTCACAATAAGCTCATTTTAGCTCATCCAAGTCTATAAGCTTGGATTTGAGCTTATAAAGGTTTTAATCTACTTTAAACTTTAAAATCAGCTAATTACTTTTGATATTTGGACTTAAAAGCTCATGGAAGGGAGGCTAGCAAGGGATGAGCCTCCATGGACTTTACTGGCTTATTGTAAATAAGCCAGAGCTAGTAGATAAGCTCTAAAGAGCCTAATAGCTTCTGTTAAGCTGAAGCATCCTGTAAGTTTTCTATTTACTTCCTTGTCCTTTAATTTTAGCTTAAATATTGCTTATTAGTGTAGATTTGTTTAATAGCTTAATCTATTTGCTTATTAGTGCTTATTTACCTTATTCCTAGCTTATTAAATGTGTTTGTTTATCTGTTTTTAGCTTAAGTGTTTTAGAATTTAGTATTTCATAACTTGTCCATAAAAACCATAAAATCCAAAAATATAGTAGCATAGTTGTAGATCTTAAAACTTAGCTTAATCAATTGTTGATTTATGCTTATTAGGGGTGATATAAGCTTTATGATATCTGGTATTTAGGTCTTATTCATTAGATTATCATTTTAGTTGCTTAATCAAATCTGTCAAGTAGTTTAAGGAGTGTTTGGCATAAGGCTTATTTGACCATCAAAAGTCAAAATGACATGTGAAATTTGTTTGAGTTAGTTGTATTATCATTTTAAACCAATAGAAAAAGAAATTTGAGAAGTTAGTTTTCATTTTTTAAAAAGTTATGGCTTATTGAATCTATCTCAGCACTAGGGGAATTTTCATAGTGATTTCACTTGTGAAAATTTTGAACCAAACCATACAAGGCTTGGTTCTTGCTTGTTTTGTGTTTGTACACACTCAACAAGAGTGTTAAGTGCAGGTTTAACCTCACTAGGTTACCCTGCACATTTGGTTTGGCTTTTGTCATTTGCATCAGCAGTACTAACAAGTAGTTAGTACTACTGATCTTTTAGTCTCATTTAAGTTAGTAAATCTAGGATTCAGGTTCTTAAATTTTAGTAGCCTAAAGTTTAGTCATAGTTTAATATAGATTAAGTCTTATTTACTATTTTATAGCTTAATTGATTAGGGGCATTTAGCTTTAAAGTTTTCATAAAATCTAAAAAATCCAAAAACAGTAGGAATAGATTTAGTACCTTAGTTTTAAAATTTTACATTGTAGTATCTTATTTTCTTGTCTAAATTCATAGCTAATGAGTAGATAGATAAAATTCCAAGAGTTTAGCCTAAGTCTTAGATTAATGAGCTTTTTAGCTTAATTGGATTTTATGTTTATTGAGTTTCATCCTGAGTTTGCTCTTTTGATCTTAAGTTTCAGCTAGGATCAAGTGTTTGTAGCCTAAGTAGCTTATCACTCCTAGCTTTAGCACATCATTAGCTTCTTAGAACTTCTTTTGTTTTCAAAAATAAGCTTATATTAAGCATTGTGCATGCCTTTAAGTGGAATTAAGCAAAACTGAGCTCAAAGCCTTAGTTTCTGTAACAGCTTTTTAATAAGTTGTTTTTGAGCTTATTTCTCAATTTCAGTTAGTATTGTTTTCATAAAAAGTGCTTAAAATTAAGTCCTTTTTAAGTTCCAATAATTAGTTTTTTATAAAAAGCAAAAATAAAAAAATAGCAAAAAAGTGGTGTGTTGCCAGACTAGAACCCACGACCTCTCCCTCAAAGACCCAACGTGTTAACCATTTGCTTCAATAGCTCATCCAGTAACTCTTCCCCCCAATTAATACTTATAGTCATTTTCCTCTTAAGCTTTTTATTATAAGCCGTAGCGTATAAAGGCTTTTTCCCGGCTTATTTGTTAAGCCATGAGTTTTCTTTTATTTTTCCTTTGATCTTTGTTGCATCATAGACTTCTCCTGAATTTTTCACATTTTTCCATTAATTAGTTTATTTTTTTAGGATTTTTCGAAAGCTTTAATTTTAGAAAATTCATAAAAAATAGAAAAAAGTTTCAGAAAATTACAAAAAAATAGTTTTTAGTTTTATAAAAATTACTTTAAGGTTTACATTCAGTAAAATCATTCTTACACCTTTTAGATTTTAATTTTCATTTTTGAGCTTTTAATTTTAAGTTTAAAAATAGGATTTTAATTTTAAAAATAGTTAAAAATAGTTTTCTGAGTTTTTATGTTATTTTAGACTTTTCTAAGTTTAAAAATCATTTTTCTAAATTTTTAGAACTTAATTTGCTATTTTTTAGGATTTAATTAGATTAAAATAGTTTTTAATTCATAATAAATTCAAAAATATTTAAAAAAATGTTTTTCTTTTTCTTAAAATTTTCTTTTGTCCTATTTTAGGTTTAGAAATTTAGTTTACATTTTTAGGAGTTAATTTTAGTGTATTTGCTTATTTGTCGCTTTTAGTTCCTCCCGTTAATTTGTTTAAGTGTTTAATAGCTTTTAATTGTTCATTTTAATTGTTGCTTTTAATTAGTAGTTATAGAAACTCAAAAATATCTTCTCTCTCATTCAAATCACAATCCAAGCTAAAGCAAGGTTTCAATTTCATAAGTCATTGGGAAAACGACCCGGGTGATCATACTTCCCGGTTAAATATACGTATTATATATTATATATAATCTTTTAAGAGTGAATTTTCCTTAGGGAATTTTCTTAATTGCTCTTGTCGTATTATATCGTATATTTTATAGTGTATAAACTCATACATCAATTTTTGGCGCCGTTGTCGGGGACTTGTATTAAAGATTCCGTCGTCTTACGTTTGTTGATTTGGTTTGAAGATCCTTTCGTCCTCGAAAGTTTCATTTTTGTTAAATATTACAAAATTTAAAAAAAATTAAAAAAAATATAAAAAGTAAAAAGTATTTTCTTTTTCTTTTTAGTATAATTATCATAAAAACAAAAACAAAATCAAAAATATAAAAAATTGTCCTTAAAAAAAATAATAAAATAAAATACACAAAGTTGGTAAACGAACACTAACATATAATACCTTCAATTGAGGTATTATCATAAATAAGTTCCGGTGAACTTGAAAAGTTCCCAAATCGAACCAAAGATTAAAAAACTTGTCATTTGTGTCACTTACGAAGTACGGCTCACCTTGAAAAGCAATTTTTGAGAGTTACCGTGAAGTAAGTTGATTATTTGGTTTTAAGTTGTCTTCCGTGTATCCGTTTAAAATACTTTGTTAAAAAAAATTCAAAAATTCAAAAATCCAAAAAAAATTAGTGTAATTTTTGTTTGCTTTTTAATTTCTTTATTTTTAGTGCATGCGTACTCGATCTCAAGTCGTAATCGAAAATCGTCGACAATACAAACAATTAACAACGGTATTGATAAGGAAACGGGAAGATTCCCAAATGGCCGACCATCGTAACATGGCTCAGATGTTACAGCTCCATCGTGGGTATACGAAGATGCAATTGTTGTACCACGATATATGCAACAATTTTGTGCTAAACAAACTTTGTAATAAATCTTGTTCAAGCGTAATCAATTTACGGGTAAGTAAGTCTCTCATAGTCATCTTCGATTTTTCAAACAAGGTTACTTCTACGTTTAGACATTCCGAAGTTTTCGAATACTTCGATAAGCTTTTGCTTTTTCCCTTCTCTCTAGAAGGTGAAAACCCAGATTTTGGCTAGATAAGATACCACCACATCGATTCTACGGGGATGATCTTGTCTCAAATTCATAAACAATTCTTCCCACCTTCGAAAACAACTTACCTCGAAACAAAATACTATTTCTACAAAGAACCGAATTGAATAAACCTTAAACGAGCATGGGAAAGTAGTCAAAGAACTTCTTCGTTCAATGTTCCTCCTCATGGTTTCTCAGAATTTACACCACTTTATACGTTCTATAATTCCTTGAATACCAATGTTCTAAGTTGCTTTAGATTTCCGCCAGTGGTGGCAATTTCTTGATAAGAGGCCCTCGTGTTGGTTTAGCTATTATTGGGGAGTACAATTCAAGGTTCGTTATTCAAGAAGCCTGTGAACAAGAGTGAGTACGCATGACTCCGTTTCTACTTCTACCACCTTCTAATTATTTGTGAATTCCAATAACTCGTCGCTTTCTATTGACAGCGACATAATGGATTTTCGATGAGCCGATTAGAAAGATGATTAGTGGAAAGAATGTTACGGACTCTTACTACGTCAAGCAGTTGAGGAAGTTTGGGTTACATGTGGTGCAAATCATAAACTTCAATAATTGTCCAATTAACAAGGACGATTTTTCCCGTTTTCATGGACAACATTACATTCAATCCAACAGAAACCGTCGCGTGGCAACTTTGTTTAAAGGAATACTCATAATTTGGCAAATCAGATGTGACCACCCGGTTTAATCAACCAAATGTTATAACATCCAAGGAAACCAAAGCCGTATCAGGAGACAATTTCAATTCAAATCAAAACCGTGGAGGAATTTCAACCAAAACCGTCAAAACAATCAAGGAGCCGTTTATCAAGCCCCACCATACCAACCACCAATGAATCAGCCACCAGTTTATCAAGATACTACTCAACAAATTCAAGGTGTTTTGAAAACGGATTTTGAAAATTACGTCAAGGCAAACGATGCGTGTGTTGAAGAATGTTAAATTCAAGGTCAAAATTTGCAAAATCAAATGGCATTGTTGAACGAGTTTGTTAACAAATCTTTGTAATATTTCAAAGATTTGTCTAATTCGAAATTCAGGAATCTTCAAAGTAAACCGTTAACAAACCCTCGTCAGAAAATTTATGTTCTCACAAGGAGCCGGTAAAATTTTGGATAGAACCTTCGACTCCTCTGGTTTCATATCCCTAGTTTCAAAACTCTCAAAAGAACGACTAACCGGAGTCGTCAACGGAAAAGGCAAAATCCACATTTGGAAAATACGCAAACGTTCTACTCTGGAGGAAGAAGAATCTATTTTCATGGAAATTCCAAAACCAAAAGCAAAGAAAACCGTTAATGTTGAAATTCAAGATCTTAATTCTCCAAGACCTATTCCATCTAAACTTCCATACCCCAAAAGGATGAAAGTGAAAGAGAACGATAAACCCAGTGCTCAACATAGCCGGTTTTTGAAGATGTTCAAACAACTCAGTTTAGAGATTGGATTGAAAGATGCTCTTGTCGAAATGCCAAAGTTTAACAAATGGTTAAGCTCGTTGCTAAGGAACAAAGAGAAGCTCAAGGAGATCGCCATTACAACCGTGAATGCCGAATGTTCCGCCATCATCATGAACAAAGTTCCCGAGAAGCTCGAAGATCCGGGAAAATTTCTTATCCCATGTGCTTTACAAGAACTCAATAGGACTAGTGCTTTAGCCAATTCCGGAGCTAGCATTAACCTTTTACTCTTTTTTCTATATACAAAACAATTAGGCTTGAAAGCTTTGACTCCTACTCGAATGACACTCGAGCTTGCCAATCATTCCATTACTCATCCAATGGGATAGCGTTGGATGTTGTAGTTAGAGTTGATGGTTTCACTTTTCTTGCGGATTTTGTAGTGGTTAATTTTGAGCCAGACCCGAGAGTGCCTATTATTTTAGGAAGACCTTTCCTTCGCACCGCAAAAGCTCTCATTGATTCGTACGAAGAAACTTTGACTTTAAGAGTAGGAAAAGAAGAACTTGTTTACTATGCCAATAAATCTGAGAAAAAAAAGGATAAGAATTTTGTTCACGCCATTTCAGTCATTAATTTTTCAAAAGCTGATCCGTTTAGTGGCAGTACCACTAATATTCTTCCTCCTACTTCTTCTTCGATGAAGACTAGTGATAATTTTGAGAAGTTCGCCGATGAACTTGCTCCTCTTGATTCGTTACCACCGGTTGTAATGAAATTCAACTTTTAAGAAGGACTTGCATGAAGTAAATTTTCAAGTTATACTCAAATTCCTCTTTCGAATTCGATGATTAATTTCAATATCTCATAACGTGGAATCTCTCTTTAAAGAGAAACGATATAAGGATGTCGAGATTAAGTCTTCTTCTTCTTTCACACTTACTTCACCGGAAGAAAGTTAATTGAAAGCTTTCTTAAAAGAGATTCGTATTCCACACAGGAATTGAATCTACCCTCTCCTCCCACCCTTGAGTTTAAGTAGCTAATCCTACTTCCCCTACTCTCACCAGAGAGAAGATTTGTTCCATGAAAATGTCATGTTTTTCTCGTTGGTTAGTTTGTATGGGGAGACGATGAATCGACATTGCGATAAGGAAAATATTTTGTCTCTTAGTGCAACGTTCTTACATAAAAAAACCAAAACCTCTTTCTCAAGAAATTGAAGAAATCAAGAAAAAGAAGACACAGTTTCAAGTGATGTTCCAATCAATACCATTGTCATGCCAATAAGAATCACTTTTGATAATCAAATTGATTTTAATGATCATTTTTCCAAACTAAAGGATTTAAAAAAGGACTTAACCGTTGCATTTGATTCCACCGAATCAAGTATTTTACCACCTCCTTTGTTAGATTCCGACTCGCCTTTCACTGCGGAGTTGTTCGGTAGTATTACCTTGAATTCTTCAGAAACGAGGACAAAATTTCAAAAACAGGGTTAGGAATACTAGTTGAGCATGCTTCATGATTGAAATCTTGTCACATTGGAGGAGAATTTAAATAGAGAACATTTCCTCCTGGACTCTTTTAGTTTTCAAAGTACCGTCTTTTCTTCTGCCTTCCGCCAGGAATCACCGATGAATGTAGGGATTTTGAGCCAATTCTTGATTATGAATATGTTGTGCTTATGACGATCTCTACCAAAGCAAGAAGACGTTACCTCTAAATGTTGAAGATGTCAATTCCTTCACATTTATCATTTGGACTTTTCTTCCATATTTCACTTACACCAAGGAATCACCTTTGATTTTCTCCCTTTAGGGTCAGAATTTTGTTTTTGACCCCGATTCGACACGTTTCATAAGCCTAAGTGCATGTTCAAAGAAAGTTTTCCATTTGCTCTCCCTAAGGACGAATTAAATTCAGGGATCGAGTCGAGCTTGTGACTCGGTGACCAAAAACAAGCCGCTTCGTGGGAGTTTACCCCATGCTTATCCATTTTCTTTCTATTTTCTTAAATAATGTGTTGTGGCTATCCTCTTTCGGTTTCTTGTTGTTTGTTGTTTGTTGTGATTTTTGCAGGATTGACCCACAATTTTGAAGCCTCTCGTTCCGGTTTGGTTTGCTTGTATCCCGTTTCACTCGAGCTTTCATCTTTGTGTGAAATTAGTTTGGTAGAGAATCCGATATCCTTTCAATCTATCGATTCACGTTTAATCTTTGCATATTCATTAAACGGCTGTAGATTTCGTAGAGGCCGACTTAAACATGTGGACAATGTTCGTTTTAGTCTTGGGGAGGGAAGCTATCGATTTGATGTTTGCCTACTTATTGTTTTGTTCTCACGTACCCGTTTTTTTCCATAATACAAAAATAGCAAAAAATTTTTAAATTCTAAAGTCTTATTTGTAGAAAAAAAAAAGAAAAAAAGAAAAAAAAAAATAGTATATAAATATAAAAATTAAAAATATTTTTGTGTTGATAAAAAAATAAGTGTTAAGACAACGAATGTAGGTTTTCCGCTTGGGTGAGAATAAGAATTAATTTTTGACCCGACTAGTACGTGTAGAGTTCTAGCTTTCTTCCCTTTAAACTAATTAATGATGATAGTTGGTGTAGTCTCATGTTGACTTTAAACATGCTAGGACTTGAAATCTTAGTAAAATGAGGCTTGTGCTAATCTCAAGTAGATTTTAAATATGTCGGTTGGATTTTATATAGGCTATGTATTGTGAATTTCTTTATTATAGAGATTTTAATTGTCAAGGAATAAGAGATGATAGTGTTGATTACGGATATTAGGATGATATACAATGTTTATTAGAAAACTTAAGGCTTATAAGAATAACTTGGGTTTTTCTTCCCAGAGTTTCTTAAAATTGATTTAATTATACGTGTTCTCCTTAATATTACAAATTAGAGTTTTGCTCTTAAGAGTCTAATCAACATTTCAGAGAAAAAGCTTTATCTATGATGAAAGTCCAATACGATCATTTGTAAATAAGAATTTAGTTCAAGTTTATACTTTGATTTTTAAAACGAAATTTTTTTATTGCAATATAATGTGATGAATAATTATATTAAAAAAAATGTGTAGTTGTAAATAAAAGGATGCAGTTTAAATTTCTTTGTGTTATAATTAATATTCAAACTCCATCGCATATAAAGTACTATGGGAAATTTGTCGGTTCGCTCCTGATGTGACATCGAAAGAAAGGGTGGAGGATGTATATTTAGGGTTGGTATCATAATAAGTAAACGAGCTCTTGTCGGAGGCGTGGCCGATGTGTCGTCGAAAGAAAAGTGATACCGATTCCTAGCCTAATAATGTAAATAGTAATAATAATGTTGCAAGTTAGAAAATAAATAGTAAAAGTTTCATTCTCTAAAACCAAGGTATTCTTTTGAACTAAGGTTTGCAAAAGTCTACAAGGCTTTTTCATCGGAAGTTCATGCGTCTCGATTATTATTCTCCGGATGAGGTGTCAAAAGCCTTAGCTTACCGTGTCTGATGGGTGAATATTAGAGAAGAAAGTCATTCATGGGAAAAGTGAACAATGTTGTCTTAGCAAAGGAGGTTTGGTTTGCTTTGAGTTGTGATCTTACGAACAAGTGATTTACAAATTAGCCCAAAAGGCCCATGTGGTAAGCTTGGTCGGATTTCAAACATTTCTTAATATGTGGATTGAATGCGTTTTAAATTAATTGACGCACACACACTTAAATATATGATTTATGTCAGAAGAGGAAATTCACAAGGTGTAATTATTAAGTTGTCTACATCTTAGTTCGTAATTAGCGCTAGTGATCTTATTTTTAAGCGTAGCATGGGAAAAAGTGAAAAAAATCGGGAATGATGAAGTTATCTTTTAGACACTTAATTGTGTTTTTTGTTCTATGATCCTTAAAGTTACCAATGAGGTAATGAAAACAATACATTATGTCAACACAAATAAGTTGTAGTTAGAAATATATCAAGAAAAATCATAAAAAAATAAAAAGTTTTGAAAATAGGAATTCGGGTGTTTTATAACTTGTGATCTCTTAACTCTCTCAACAAAAATCTGTGCTACTTTTCAAAGGTTTAGTTTGGGGAAGTTTTGAGATATTTGGTTATAAGGCATGTAATATTGCGCCCGAGGACAGTAATCATTTAGTTTGGGGAATTTTGATAACTGTAAAATACATATCCGTTAACACCATAATGACCTAAATGACCCAAAACAGACTAAAAATGGCATGTATGCTATGTTTTTGTGTTTGTGTTATGCAGGTAGGATATGTAAAAAAAAATCACTAGAAAGAAAACCGTCAAAAAACGAGGCAAACACGGCCGCGGAGAAACGAATGAGCACAAGAGTAGCCAAAGATTCAAAGCGTAAAACAGAAAAAGTCAAGCTTCAGTCATATATGGGTTCAACAAAGGTCAACTACTAGAAGACAAATACCCCTATAAAAATGTTTCAATTCACTCAAGTTACAAATTTACACAATAGATGGTCCTTGTACCTAAATAGGCCAATCTCCTTAAAATACCTTACCCGGATCCAAAAAGCCCAAGACATAAGCCCAAACCCTAGCCCATTACCATTTTACTAAAACCACAGGGACCATTTAGCTATTTACATAGTTGTTTACACTAGAACTCTTTATAAAACAAGAGAGGGATGTTGTCAATAAGCCAAGTTTAAAACAGATAATTACCCTTTTACAGTTTAGAAAAGGCGCCAAGTTCATGATCACTATTCACCGTCTTCCCCATTTCACCATGGGTTAAAATCAAAGGGCTTTTCAAAATTAAAGGGCAAGAAGGACAATCATGGGAGCTAGTACACGTTGGCAGAGTTAAAACGTCACTCAAGCTTACTATTGGCCAATTCCCATAATGAAAGGATACGTTGATGATGAGAAAGCATAAGAGAGATGGATTTTTGCTATGGTTCACTCACATATCAAGCACAAGGTCAACATCAATGATTGTCAGCTGGCAATCGTGAGTGTAACTTAATCAACGGTCTAATTTTGACTCCCCATTCATTGTGATAAAGTGACGGACTAGATCAATGAGAGGTGGAGGTTATAACAGACTCCTACCCCTAGAAGCTTCATCAACGGACTATAAATAGCCCACACCTATCACACACACACCATCTAGTTTTTTATAGTAGCTTGTAGTTAGCTTAAATTTCGTTTTTAGCTTAATGTAATTTTTCTGAAATGATTTGTAATTTCCTTTTCAAGTAATGTAATCAGAGTTTTTTTTAAGTAAATGAAATTCAGTATTTACATTTGTCATAAGCTCTTTTAAGTTTCACTCATAAGCTTTTACCTCTCTTTCAATATTTTGCTACTTTTGATCTTAAGCTCTCAATAAGCTACTTTGAAGCTCTCTAAGTCTATAAGCTTAGATTGAGCTTAAACAAGCCTTAATTAAACTCAAATCATAAAAGCAGCCTAATTACCTTAACTATTTTGGACTTATGAGCTTTTGGAAGGAGAACCAATTATGGAAGGGTTCTCATGGACAATTACTGGCTTATCTATGATAAGCCAGAGCTAGTAGATAAGCTCTATAAGCCATTTATGCCTTTGTTAAGCTAAGGCTCAAGTAAGTCTCTCTTTCACTCTTAAATTCTTAGATTCCTAGCTTTAATGTGCTTATGTAGTAGCTTATCCAATTAGGGCTTTTTGATTTAGTGAACTTATTTGAGCTTGGTTTAATCTGTATTTAGCTTATTAAATCATTTGATTTTAGTTAATTAGTGCCAGATATAGTTTTTTTAACAATGTTGTCATAAATTCATAAAACACCAAAAAAATATAAGTAGCATTAATGTAGATCTTTAAATTTAGCCTTAATAGTTGTTAAATCATGTTGTTTAAGCTTGTTATAAGCTCTTCAATGTCTGGTATCAAAGTTTAATCAAATGGTTTAGCATCTTTTAAGCTCTTTCTATTCTGTCATCATTTTAAGGAGTGTTTGGGTTAACCGAGTTTGACCTCTAAAAGTCAAAGCAACTAGGTAAGTTTTCTTTGTCCAGTTTGATTTTCATATTAGATTAAGATATAAAGAGGTTTAAAAGTTTAGTTTTAGCTTAAAGATATGTTTAAGCTTAATTTTTATGTTTCTGCACCAGGGGAGGTTTTGCCTTAAGTTTTTATTGCTTAAAATTAAATCAAGCTTTTTAGGTTTGGTTTGTGCTTGTAGTTTGCTCAAACACACCCAATAGGAGTGAGTTGTGTAGGATTTACCTTCAAGGTAATTCTGCAAATTAGTTTAGTAGCTTTGCCATTTAAACCAGCAGTACTAACAACAGTTAGTACTGTTGCTTTTCTCTTTACCATTTAAGTTAGTCTAAATAGTTTTAAAAACCTTAAAATTTAAGTAAGTAGTAGCTTTCATATAGTTTAATATATATTTAGTCTTGCTTATCATAGATTAGCTTATTTACTAGGGTAAAATTCAGTTTAAAAAGTCACAAAATCTCAAAAAGCCAAAAACAATAGTAATTAGGACTTAGCATTTAAACTTAAATTTTTAGCTTATAAGAATAGATTTTATGCATAATATTAATAGCTTATATGTAGTTTGTCTAGTTTCCAAAAGCTCAGCTTATGTCATAGCTTATTGCTCTTGATAGCTAGTTTGATTTTTGAACTTTTAGTTTCTTTTTCTGAGTTTGTTTTTTTTTTTTTTTTTTTTTTTACTATCTTTACCCAAGATTTAGAATCTTACAAGTGTTTTTAGTCTAGTTTAGCTTTTATAAATAGCTTCCTTGCATCCTAGGTTTCTTGAAACATCTTTGGTTTGTAATTGAGCTTATCTTTGAGCATTTATTTTTAGCCAGAATTAATAGCTTTTAGTCCTTTAAAATCAAGTAGCTTATAGTTATCTTATAGCTTAATATAGATTAGGATTTGTTTTACAATTTCTAGCTTATTTCTTAGGGTAAATTTGCTGTCAAAAGTTTCATAAAAATCATCAAACACCAAAAATCAGTAGTAACAAAAGTTAGCTTTTAAATCTTAATTTCTAGCTTGTAGACATCACAAGGAATCTAGAACAGTTTTTGGATTTAGAATTGAGCTTATATTGGAGTTTGTGCAAGCTTTTAAGTCAAAATAAGCAAAAGTTAGTTCAAAACACCACTTTCTGTGGCCAGTTACTTCAAGAGCTTTTTGTGAGCTTATTTGTAGTTTTCAGCTTATGTTGTTTTTATAAAAAGTGCTTCAAATTAAGTCCTTTTTAAGTTCCAATAATTAGTTTTTTATAAAAAGCAAAAATATAAAAAAGGCAAAAAGGGGGTGTCTGCTAACCTAGAACCCACGACCTCCCACACACAACACACATGCCTTAACACTTTGCTACAATAGCTCATCCATTATCTTTTCCTTTCATTAAATACTTATACACATTTTCATTTCCTTTATAAATAAAAAGCCGTAGCTTATTCATAGGCTTTTTGAGCCTATTCTTTAAGTTGTGTTACTCTTTTAATTTTTCATGTGTTCTTTATTAGGTTTTAGACTTTTCCTGAATTTTCCAAATTTTTCTCTTCATTTTATAATTTACTAGGATTTTTCGTAGTTTAAATTTTCAAAAATACATAAAAATTAGAAAAAAGTTTTAAAAAATTCAAAAATAATCAAAAAAATGTTTTTCTTTTTCTTAAAATTTTCTTTTGTCCTAATTTAGATTTAGAAATTTAGTTTACATTTTTAGGAGTTAATTTAAGTGTATTTGCTTATTTGTCGCTTTTAATTGCTCCCGTTAATTTGTTTAAGTGTTTAATTGCTTTTAATTGTTTATTTTTGCTTTTATTTACTAGTTATAGATAATCAAAAAAATACCCTTTACCTCATTCAAATCATAATCCGAGCTAAAACGTGGTTTCAATTTCGCAAGTCGGTGGGGAAACGACCCGGGTGATCAAACTTCCCGGTTAAATATACATATTATATATTATATATATATCTTTTAAGAGTGAATTTTTCCTTAGGGAATTTTCTTAATTGCTCTTGTGGTATTTTATAGTGTATTTTATTACGTATTATCAATCAAATGACCATAGATATTTTTTCATGTCTACATGTTTAACCATCCTCGGTTATTACATGAAATCACGAAGTCAAAAAAAAGGGGGATTTCATAGAATTTTGTCGATTTGTTCATTAGCTTGATTACGGACTCTTTTCATTATCACGGCCTAGAAGGATTATGGGAAGAGAACTGAAGGTTAGTGTTTGGCACGAGAGCAACAACAGGAGCAAGACAATGGGCTTCAAGAACTGGAGTTGTGATTGTTCAGAGACCTACCGGGGTTGGACAGGGTGCGGTTCTTGTGGAAACAAGATGGGTTGCACTTGGTCCTTGGTCACCTCGGGTATTGGCTTTACTACTGAGAAGTAGGAATTGGAGGTTCTTGATATGCAACACCGCTTCGGTAGTGATACCCTTTTAGTTTCTCTAGGTTAGTAACTCTGTGTTACAGGGAGTGTCCCTGACCTGAAGTAGTAGCGGTTTATTGGCAGTTACAAACTTGCCAACTATCAGTCAGATTTGCCATTTGATTGTTCAATTTGTTTGTTATCGATTTGCAGGCTCTGACCCTGGTTTTGGAGGTTATTTTGGCATGTTTCTCATGATAGCATCATCTAGCCTGTGACGTAGTTTTCAAAATCCGTTCTTGGTGACACTGTGCGTATGTGGAACGGGGCTTGATAGTTGGAGACTGATTAACCCTGGGGTCTATGCAAAGTTGAAATTTCATGGAATGAAATTGGATGTTTAAAATTTCCCACCTCTGTTTTGGTTGTAATTGCTTCCCGGTTTTGGTTAAGTTTTTTCCCCCGATGAATTTGTTAGCTTATTAGCTTGTGAGTTTATGAACGGTGGAAAACCTGGGGTCTAATATGATTTGGCTACCATTTTGTGGTCGGAAAACTTGGAGATTACTTGGTTGTATTAGCTGCAGCTGGCTTGTGACACATACTCAGAATTGTTGTCCCGATTAAAAACGTTGCCATAGAGTTGGCTGGGGCAGTTTGTGGTTGAGGAATGGGCCCACCGAAAGTAAACACAACTTAGCTCAATGCTTTGGACAGGTGCAGGGGAGTGGAGCTGGAGCAGAAGCTTGGTTCTTCTTGTCTAAGAGCAATGCTCGGACAATATCCTTAAGTTCAGCAACATCAGATGAAACAGCTTGGGTGGAAGAGTTTGTACTTACCTTGGCAACAACTGCCTTAGCTCGTGTTTGACGAACTTTGGACTTGCTCTCGATGATTTTTAAAACATTGCGAGGATTTGTCCAAAAAAGTTTCCCACCTGCTGCGGAGTTAAATGAATCTTGATCATTAATGTTCAAGCCTTATAGGAATGTATCAAGGTGTTATGCAATTCTTGAGAATCCATGGTGTGGACATGCCCTAAGTAGATCATAGAAACGATCCCAAGCCTCATAAATGAATCATCGAACCCTTTGCTGAAATTCTAGGTGATTCAGTGCGAAGATTCGTAGTTTTAGAGGAGGGAAAAACTGGTTGATTGAATTTGGATTACAAGATCGTCCCCAAGTTTGAATAGATCGAGGGGGTTCTTTTTCTAGCCATATTCGGGCTGCTCCCTCGATAGAGAATGGAAAAAGCATAAGCTTAATCGTAGCAATTGGAACATTGGGGACCCTCATTGTGGAGGTGATCTTGTTGAAGTAACGGATATGAGCATGTGGGTCTTCTTTGTCATGACCGAAGAACTGTTTGTTCTGGACAAGATTGATTAACCCATGCCTCTGCTCGAAATTGTGTGCACAATTCAGGATTAAGGATTGGTTCCTCGTACCCCTCGGTGGGTGCTTGGAGCAATTGAGACCAATAGTTCGAGGTGTTGCATTGCTTTACGTGAGGATCTTCCTGAATTGGGATCTATTCCTATACGAAGAAGGTTCGATACCAAATGGCGTTCCTTTGGTGGAGGAGGACGCTTGCTCACGGGACTGAGATCGAGTGCGCTGCACAAAATGGTAAATAAAAAGAAGTTACACTAATCTTTTTTGATTTTTGGATTTAAATTATATTCAAATCTATTTTAACACGGACAGAGATTGACTATCTATAAACCCAAATAATCGATCTTACTTCACGGTAGCTCTCAGAATGAAAACGCCACAGGTGAGCGGCAGGTAGCTAGGGAATAGCGCGAAGCTATTTCTCCTTTCGGTCGTAGTTCCTAGGAAAACCCCTCCTTAAACCACTTTATAGTTTGTAATCAGAATGAGGTGAGCCGTATATCGTAAGTGACACAGAAGGAAGTTTTAAATCTTTGGTTCGATTGGGTACTCAATAGTCACCGGAACTTATTATGATTATTAGCTCAGTGGGAGGAATATTATATTTTGGTATTTTACCAATTAGTGAATTTTAATTTTTATGGACAATTTTTTTATATTTTTGATTTTTTTTTTTTTTATATGATATATTAATAATAAGACAAGTTCAGATCAAAGTTGGATAATAATCGTAGCAAATGCCTCCCCGGCAGCGGCGCCAAAAATTGATTCGTGTGAGAGTATATATATAAAATAACACAAATGCAAATCTTCAAGCCCAAATGCCTTAACAAGCAAAAGGTCAAAAAATCTACACAAAGAGATTAATAAATTATATAAGATCAATTATAAAAAGATTCCGGAAGAGATATTCCCGGGTCGTATGTCCCAACGAGGCTGCAATTGATAAGTAATCCTGGTTTGAGTGAGAATGAGGATGGGTTATATGATGGAAACACTGATTTAATAATAACTAAATTAATTAAATAAACCTAATATAATCTACGGGAAACAATATATTGGTAAATGGGGATACTTAAAAAACACTACGGGAAAAAAATTAAGTTATTGGGAAGAGAAAAAAAAAAAAAAAAAAAAAAAAAAAAAATCTCTAAAAATTATTTATTGCTAAAAAATTCGTTGGGAACAGAATCAGGTATCGGGAAACCTAAATACTAAAAATTAAGAAAATAAATGCTAAATTAAATTAAAAATCAAAATTAAATTCTAATTAACTTAATTTGAAAAATAAAGAAAACTAGAACTAAAACGGAGGTCGTTTGAATGCTAAACGAAAAGAAACGGTAAAACGCACCGGGTAAAACGGGTCTAAGACTGAAATTTAAGAAAAATTAAGCCTATACTAAATTTTATATTTTTCCTAGACACTAAATGACAAAAGAAAATTTTATAAAAAAGAAAAATATTTTTTATTAATTTTTGGATTTTTTATGAATTTTTAAAGATTAATAACTAATTAAAACTAAGAAAATAGAAAAAGATCAACAAAAATAAAAGTTATAAAAATTCTGAAAAAATAAAATTAAATAAAGAAAAAATTAACAATTCTAAAAATATAAAAATGCCCAAAAGTTACTGTTTAAATAAAAAGTAATTAAACTAATTAAATCTAAACCTAATTTAATTAATTAAATTAAATAAAACTAACTAAAGTTAACTGCTGTTAAAACAAAAGGACTAACAGGGAAAGGAACACTAGGATATACGGGGAAACAAACCAATGGAAAGGGTGATAACATTTGTAATCTATAAGAAGGAAATTCTACACTAACAGTCCCTGAGGTGGGAACCGTTTACAAAGTAGGTCCTGAAGTGGCTTATTATTCAAAAGCCATAGAAGCAAAATTATAGAGAGGCTTATTCGGCACATTTTTCATAATAAGCACTATGTCTGAAATCCACTAAATAAGCCAGAAAATTAAGCTTTTGGACTGACAGAAACTAAATAAGCTTATGAGCTTATTTTTCTTTCTTATTGGGATATAAGCTAACAAAATAAGCTACAACTATGGGGGACAGATAAATAGGGAGAGGGGAGTCCTAAATATAAGCTATGGAAATCTAATAAGCCCTAAAATAAGCTGTCCTATTATTAAGCTTAAAATGACAGTTTATAAAAAAAAGAAAAAGGGCTACTTTAAGCTACTTTTAAGCTAACCTAGAAAGGGAGATAAGCTATAATATTTTGGGAGCTTAAAGAACTAGTAATAAGCTATAAATAAAAGCAATAAATAAATCTAGGAGTTAGTTATAAAATAACGATAGATAAAAGGGACTGATTTGGAGTTCTTGCACCAGGGGGAGCTCAAACAGTGAGCTTAAGGGCTTATTCAGCTTAACTCAATAAGCTCTTATGAGCTTTTTAGCCAACATAAAATCCAAACAGGTTAACAAATGAGGCAAATGAGCTTATTTTCAAAGTATGAGAGCTTAAGGGCTTTTTAAAACTGCTGAATATTGGGCTTAAAGTTGACTAATTTCAAAAATGACTTATGTAATTTTGACTTGGCTATTACTTGGTGAACTCAAAGGGACAGAACAAGGGGTTTTGAAAAGAGCTAGAAACAACACCAAATAGCACAAAAACAATGTTGCTAAGTGCATAAGCAGCTTGCGCACTTAAGCGGTGATTTAGCTTATTTAAAAATTGACAAAAATATAAAAGAAACCTACAAACTTTTTTCTTCAAACTAAATTGGTGATATATGGGGGCTTAATAACCAACACACACTCAGCCAAAGTTGGCTGAGTTGTTACTCATAACCATGAAAAAATCCATATGACCATTTTCTATTCTTTTTTTTTTTTTTTTTTATTTTTACATATTAATATAATTATTTTATTTTTTTTTTTTTTTTTTTTTTTTTTTTTTTTTTTTTAGACTAAACCAAACACCCCCTTAACACATAAAAATTGATTTTTTAACTGATTTTTAGGTAAATTAAGCTGAGAAAGGGTGTTATAAGGGATGCTTAATAACTTTAACACATTCTTAAACAAGTTTAAACAGATTAAAAAGGCTTTCAATATATATTTCAAAATTTCGCAATAGCAATTTTCACAAACACTCTTAACTTTTATTTAAAACTGAAAGTATTACAACATAAGCTTTAAATAAACTGAATACAATACTCTTAAAGCAATCTTAATTAAATTTTACACTAAGAAAAGTAAAAAACAGGGATGATGCTTCGGGTTGTCTTCTTCTCTTTTATAGAGGTCTCCAAAGACTTCTATCTCTTGGGATGAGCTGGTTGTGAGAGTAGGAAGCCTCGTAGGAAGCCTCACACTCAATCCTAGCCCTCCATTTGGTCTTGTAGCAATCTCAGCCATTGAAGGGGGGTGCGAGGTTGAGTGTTTGTGCCAGGGAGAGAGTTATAGGGGCAGGGTAAGGTGGAAATGGGTGAGGGGTGAGCTGGAAAGGTACTTGGGAGAGTGGTATTGCAAGAAAACGTGGGGAAAGGCTGTATGGTTTTTGGCGGGTACGGGGGGTGGGTTGCAGGGTTTAAACGCGAACAATGGGGAAGAGGCACAAATGGCCCCTCAACTCTCTTTCTCTTGTCACTTTCTTTTAGCCGATTTTAGTTATAAAGAGAAGTTTAGAAAGTGGCAGTTTTGGCCCTTGTGGTTTATAACTAAAAGAAAAAAGAGTTTTGGCAAATTGCAAATTTGGTCCCTGCTGTTTATAACTAAAAAGAAATAAAAAGAGTTTTGGGAATTTGCAAAAATGGCCCTTGTGTTTGTATTTTTCTATTTTCTTTATAAAACAACTTTTAAAACTTGGCAACTTTGGCCCCTTTTCTTTATTTTTTCATTTTTAATTATAAAACAAGTTTTTTTTAAAAATTGATTGTGGGCTTTTGTTGGGCTTGGGTTTTGTTTTGGGCTATTGGGCTTGTATTGGGCCCAATTGAGTGTGTCTGGGCCCAATAAGGTTTAGGCTTATGTTATTGGGCTTTTTCAAGCCCAATAAGGTTATGAAGTGGGTTTTGTGTGTACAATGGCTGAGATTGGCTGTAACTGGGCTAGGATTGGGCCTTCAAAGTCTTCACAGTCTTTGTAATTATACTATTGGGCTTTCCCGGCCCATCAGATGGGTTAAGATTGCATCCAATAGTATTCTTCAGTT
>BQNB010013621.1:46831-76784 GCA_026074375.1 Tanacetum coccineum
GAAAACTTGTTTTTACTCTACAATATGGTAAAAGAAAGAGAGGGACTGAAGTTGCCATTTCCCAAAAGTTCAAAACGAATTTACCCTTTTCAGTTAGAAAAAGGGCGGGTAAAATCGTGTTACTATTCATCGTCTCTCCCACCATTCACCTTAGTCAAAACAAGGGGCAATTAAGAATTAAAGGGCCTATTAGTCAATTCATGAGCTCCCTAATACAAATAAAGGGTCAAATCAAGGGGTTACTTATCCTCACTCAAGCTCACCTCACACGTCAGCAATGGTGAAAGCACAAGATTAGTGGGTATTTGTACCATTTCCTCTCAGAAAAAAAGCACAAGTGAGCCTCACATGAAATGCCAGCTTGGCAATCCGTGTGAGGTCACTTAGGAACCTTCACCTTCAGGCTATATAAAGCCCTCATCACACACACACAAGGAGAGTTTTTTTTGTCAAAATTTTAGTTTTTTTATTTTATCCTTTAAATTTCTCTTAGTGTAATTAGTTGCTTTTTGTAATTTTCTTTCAATTAGTAATGTAATCAAGTTTTATATTAATGAAATCCAGTTTTTATTTGTCATAAGTTATCATCTTTTATAACTTTCTCAATAAGCTATAAGTATGTGTGTACTGTTTCATAAGCTTTCAAAAGCTCTCACAAGTCTCTAAGCTTGTGATAGAGCTCAATTTGTTCATCTAATCTATCTAGACTCTAAAATCAGATAAATACCTTGGAAATTTGGACTTATAAGCTTATGGAAGGGGAGCTAGCTTTGGAAGAGCTCCCATGGACTTATACCCTAGCTTATCTATAAGCTAGGGAGCTTGTATCTGCCATATTTGGTTCCTCTTGTTTAGCTAGAGGCTTTGTAAGTTTCTCTTTAAGTTTTTGCTTTAAATAATTGTCTATTTACTTTCTAAAGCTTAGATCTGTTTATTTGCTTATTAAATTTGCTTATTAGTGCTTATTTGTGTTTTATCTAGCTTATATATCTTATTAGTTAATCTGTTTTTGTTATTCATAGCTTTAGATCTTTAGTTGTTCATTTCTGTCCTAAAATCCTAAAAAAAACCAAAAATAAAGTAAACTAGTTTAAATCTTAGATTATTGCTTATTTAATTGTTCACTCATGTTAATTAAGTTAGTTTTAAGCTATTAAGCATCTGGTCAATAAGTTTTCATCATTGGATTTCATTTTAAAAGCTTCTCTCAAATCTGTCATTTCTTTAAGGAGTGTTTGGTTTAGTGTACTTTGACCTCAAAAAGTCAAAGAAAGTTGTGTTATTTTCTTGAGTCAGTTTCATTTTCATTTTAAACTAATAGAAAATCAGTTTTTAAGAGTTAGATTTCAAAATTTCAAAAGGTATGGCTTAATTTAGGTGTTCCTGCACCAGGGTACTTTTTGCTTTGATCTTAGCTTGCTAGTTTTGATCCTAGCCTTATTAGGCTTGGTTTTTGCTTGTTTTGAGTTTAGACACACTCATTGAGTGTGTCTAATGCATTTTTGGACATTAGAGTTTCCTGCAATATGGTTTTGACCCATTTGGTCAAGTGCACCAGCATTAACTAGATAGTTAATGCTGTTGTCCTTCAGATCATTTTTAAGTTAGTTACAATAGGATTTAGCCTCTAAATTTCAACAAGCTCTTAGTTTAGACTTTAGTTTATATAGATTAAATCTTGTTTTTCAATTTCTAGTTTATTACCTAAAGTACATTTGCTCTTTAAGTTTGCAAAAATTTAAAAAAAGCCAAAAACAGTAGTAATAGAAGTTAGCCTTTAAGTTTTAAATTTTAAGTTGTAGTAACTGTTTTTATGATTTGGATTCATAGTCTAGAGGTAGGTTATTAAGTTTTTAAAAGCTCAGCTTCTATTTTGGTATTTTAAGCATTTTAGCTCATTTGGTTTTTGAGGTTTTAAGTGCTTTTCCTGAGTTTGCCTACTTGATCCCCAAATTTAGTTAGCTTCTAGTGTTTCCTGTTTAGTTAGCTTATCATTTCTAGTTCATACACATTATAAGCTATCTAGAATAGCTTTTGGTTTTCAATTTGAGCTTATATCAAGCCTTGTGCAAGCATTTAAGTTAAAATGAGCTCAAATGCCTCCTTACTGAGGTCAGCTTATTGAGAAGCTCTTTTAGAGCTTATCTTTGAGTTTCAGCCCATAGTGCTTTTGTTAAAGTTGATCTCCCCAGCTTATTCTACAACTTTGGTCTTTTGAGTTTTGAATTTTAAGCTGTTTTTAACTTCACCTTATTTTTGGGCTTATTAGGACTAGGGGTGAAAAACGGGGTGGCCTTCAGGGACTGTTTTTGTAACTTTTGAGCTTTAAATGTTTCTCATTTAGTCCTTTGTCTGTTAACTGTTTTGCTCCGTTAGTCCCTAGTAGTTAAATTTCTTTTATTATCTTTTTAATTAAATAATTAGGTTTTAGTTTTTAATAAGTTTAATTAAAGTTTTATAAAAAAGTAAAATTTGGGGCTTTTATTTTTATAAAATTTCTGCACTTTTTATTTATCTAGTATAATTTTTACAAAAATTGTAGGATTATATTTTTTAATATTTTTATTAATTTTTAAGTTTTAAATTAGTTTAAATCTTAGAAAAATCATATCTTTTAATCTAAAAAGCCAAAAATAGTAATTCCTTTTTCTAAAATTTTCTTTTTACTTATTTTATTTAGGAAAAATTTAATTTCAATTATTTTTATATTTTTTATATTTTCTAGGATTTAATTAGTTTTAAATAGTTTTTAATTCTTAAAAAATTCAAAAATAATCTAAAAAAATATTTTTCTTTTTCTTAAAATTTTATTTTATCATAATTTAAGTTTAGAAACTTAATTTGCAATTTTAGGGTTTAAATTTAGTAGGTTTGCTTATTTGTCGCGTTTTATTTGTTTCCCGTTTTCCTTTTAAAATCATTTAATTGCTTTTAATTGTTCATTTTTTTATTATTGCTTTTAGTTGGTAGATATAGATCATCAAATCTTTTATTTGCTTATTCAAATCATAATCCAAGCTTAATCGAAGTTTTAATTTCACTAGTCGTTGGGGAAACGACCGGGGTGATCGTATTTACCCGGTTGAATATACGTATTATATATTATACTATATATATTTTTGAGAGTGAATTTTCCTTAGGGAATTTTCTTAATTGCTCTTGTGGAATATTATTTTATAATATATTTTATAGTGTATCTAAACAACTATCAAGGAACGTGTTTGCAATGTCTGTTAATGCTCTTTATCAACCATGGAGAGCCATCATGTCTATGATCAACATGTGCCTCACAGGTAAAACGGTTGGATTTAACAGGCCAAGACATCATGTGCTTCAGATTCTTTAGGGTATCACTCATCACTCCAACATTGACTATGCTGAACGGATTTGGTAGGAGTTTGTTCAATCCATACAAACCTTCCTCACTAACAGGAAAAAACTTAGCCACGGAAGCTCGTGGAAAGAAAAAGACCCTTCATCTGCTAATTCCAAATGTTAGGTTCACAAAACTTATCATCCACCACCTGAGAACCAAGCACAACATACATCCAAGAACCAGCTCGCCTCTTCGCTATTCACATGAGGAAAGCGTTCTGAACACCCTAAGGTTTGTTGGAAAGGATGGAAGGGATGTCTTTGGCATGCCAATACCTGATGCTCTTCTCACTGATGAAATCACAAGTGCACCTTACTATAGTGGATACCTGGAGCATGTAGCTGAGTATCAATGTTGTCTGGATGAAGAACACGGTAAAGCAGAGGAAGAAGATGTTACCGAATCTCCCAAAGCTTCCAAGGCTACTAAATCCAAGACAGCTAAGCAGACTAAGCCCTCAACACCTAAAGCATCTAAAGTCACAAAACCACCCAAACCAACACCAACAACAACTGAACCCTCCAAGAAAGACCAAAGTAAAAAGCGTAAACTGGTCAAGGAGACATTTAATGCACCATCTCCTGCAAAATGATTTAAAGCTGGTAAGGTGACAAATTAGCGAAAGCCAAAGAGCCCTCTGCAGTTGGTTGATGAGTTTGTTGACGAAGGTGCTCCAGAACAGGAACACACTTCGATAAAGCTTTTGCTTTTTCCTTTTTCTCTAGACGGTGAAGCGAGATTGGTTTAGACAAGGAACTTCCATAGTATCAATTCTCACCATGGGACAGACTTGTTTCAAAAATTATAAACCAATTCGTACCACCATAAAAAATACAACTTACATTCGAAACATAAATCACTAATTTTTTCTAAGAACCAACGATTCTTCAATGATGCATGGGGAACGTTTTTTTTAAAGGACACTACGTCAATGTCATCTCCACCATGGCTTTCGGAACTACCAACTCGGATATTTTTACAATTCTTTGATTCACTCGATCAAGATGCCTTAGATTCCGCCGCGGGTGGCTTTTTTTTAGACAAGATGCCTCAGAAGGTTTAACGATATTAAAGCAAGTCAATAAGTTCGTTACTCAAGGAGCGTGCTAATGATTCGAGAGTGAGTACGGATGCTCCTCTTTCTAACTTCTTCACCTTTCTAATAATTCTTTACGATTATGCCAACAAATACCGCTTCATCTTGAGGATAAAGGATTGATTTCAAGATGAAACAAATGAGTGATTGAAATGAAGAATTTGTTGTACTACTCCGCACCCGTCAAAGCGGTTGAGGAAGTATGTGTTACATGTGGATCAAATCACAATTTTAACCATTGTCCGTTAACTCGAGGTGGAAATGATTTTCCCGTTTTTCATGACAACATCCAACAATTTCAACAAACAAAAGTCGTTGGTAATTTTCTCCAATGAAACCAACCACCTAATTTGGCAAGTCAAATGAGACCACCGGGTTTCAATCAACCAAATGTCCAAAACAACCAAAACCGATATCAAGGAACCAATTCTAATTTCAATTCGAATCAAAACCGTAGAACAAATTTTAACCAAAACCGTCAAAACAACCAAAATCAAGTTTATCAAGCACCACCATACCAACCACCAACAAATCAACCTTTGATTAATCAAGTTTTACCTCCCGTTTCACAAATTCAAGGAGTGTCTAAAACGGATTTTGAAAGTTATGCTAAAGCAAATGATGCGAATATGAATAACTTACAAATGAAGTTGGATAATTTTTAAAGAAACCAAAATAATTTTCAAAGAGTATATAATAATTCTCAAAAGAAACAAGATGATTTTCAAAAAATGATGCTCAGTTTCATGCAAAGCTATCACACCAACAAACCTTCAAGTTCAAGTACTTTACCTAGCAATACCATCCCAAATCCTAGGAATGAAGCTAAAGCAATTACGACTCGTAGTGGTGTTTCATACGATGGACCTCTGATTCCACCGCCGGTGGTGGAAAAGGAAAGTGAGGTGACAAAGGATATAGAGCTACCAAGCACCGAAGACATCCAACCTCCTCCATTCGTCCAAGAACAAACCAAAGACAAAGAACCAATCGAAGAGCCTTCTTTCATTGCTAACAAAGCCAAACCTAATTTGCCTTACCCGTCGAGATTCAACAAACAAAAGATTCGTGAAAAAGATGACATTCTTTCTTCAAAGTTTATGGAAATCTTTCGTAATCTTCATTTTGAGATTAGTTTTGCGGATGCTCTCATTCATATGCCAAAGTTTGCGTCAATGTTTAAGAAGATGCTTAATAATAAAGACAAGTTAATTGAGTTAACCAAAACTCCGTTGAATGAAAATTGTAGTGCTGTTGTCCTAAAAAAGCTTCCAAAAAAGCTAGGTGACCCCGGTCGATTTCTCATTCCATGTGATTTTTCGGAGTTTGATAGTTACTTAGCCCTTTCCGATTTAGGTACTAGTATCAATCTCATGCCTTTATCCATTTGGAAAAAGCTTCAACTCCCAGGCCTAACCGAAACAAAAATGGTATTAGAATTAGCCGATCGTACAATTTCTAAACCAACCGGTGTAGCCGAAAATGTTTTTGTTAAAGTAGGGAAGTTTTACTTTCCCGCCGACTTTGTTGTGCTTGATTTTATAGCCGATCCTCGAGTACCGTTAATACTCGGGCGACCCTTTCTTAGGACGGCTCATGCTTTAATCGATGTTTACGAAGGAGAGATTACTCTTAGGAATGATGATCAATCTTTAACCTGATCAATCTTTAAAACCCTTAAATGTGTGATGCAACCTTCCATTTCCATACACAATCTCTAATCGTTGAAGAAAGTGATCTAATCGGATTGCTGCTTGGAAATTTATTCACAAGTAGTAACTGGATTTTCCGATTCCGTTGCTTACAACAATCCTTCTCCGTACTTCGATCCGATTGTTTCTACTTCATCTCCAACACTTACTCCTTTTGATGAAAGCGATTTTCTACTCTTTGAAGAAGCCGATGCTTTTATAGCAATCAATGATGAACCAGTTTCACCAGTTTTCAATGCTACATACTACGATCCCGAGGGTGACATTCTCATTCTTGAAGCACTTCTCAACAATGATCCATTACCTCACCCAAACCAAGGAGATTACTCACCAGGAATTCAAAAAGATCTTAAAGTTGTTGAACCACAGAAGTCTTCACTCGAATATGCTACTTCTTATGAACCAAAAGTTGAACTTCCCGAAGTCGAACTTAAAGAGTTACCTCCGCATCTCGAGTATGCGTTTTTAGAGGAAAATAACAAACTTCCAGTCATAATTTCAAAAGATTTGAGCCAAGATGAAAAGACCTCACTCATTAACGTTCTAAAAAACCGAAAACAAGCAATTGCTTGGAAACTTTCTGATATCCGAGGCATAGATCCAGAGTTTTGCTCTCACAAAATCCTTTTAGAAGATGATTATGAACCTTCAGTCCAACATCAAAGGAGGGTTAACCCTAAAATCCACGACGTCATCAAGAAAGAAGTAGAAAAACTTCTTGATGCGGGATTGATTTATCCGATCTCGGATAGTCCATGGGTTAGTCTGGTCCATTGTGTTCCTAAAAAAGGTGGTATGACCGTTGTCAAGAATGAAGAAAATGAGCTGGTGCCTACAAGATTAGTCACGGGATGGAGAGTTTGCATCGACTATCGAAAGTTAAACGAAGCAACTTGTAAAGACCATTTTCCGTTACCATTCATGGACCAAATGTTAGAACGATTAGCCGGCAACGAATTTTATTGTTTCTTAGATGGTTTTTCAAGGTATTTTCAAATCCCAATTGATCCTAAAGATCAAGAGAAAACTACTTTCACGTGCCCATACGGAACTTTCGCGTACCGTCGTATGCCATTCGGTTTGTGCAATGCACCCGGAACTTTTCAACGTTGTATGATGGCCATTTTTCACGACATGATAGAAAAAACGATGGAAGTCTTTATGGATGATTTTTCAGTTTTCGGAGATTATTTCTCCTCGTGCCTTGCCAATTTAGACAAAATGCTTAAAAGGTGTGAAGACACCAAATTAGCACTAAATTGGGAAAAGAGCAATTTCATGGTTAAAGAAGGCATTGTTTTAGGACATAAGATCTCTAGAAAAGGAATTGAAGTCGATAAGGCCAAAGTTGATGTAATTTCAAAAGTAACTTCCTACCAACGACCGTCAAAGGAATCAGAAGTTTTCTCGGGCATGCTGGATTCTATCGAAGATTTATCAAAGACTTTTCCAAAATCTCTCGACCCATGACCCATCTCTTAGAGAAAAACACTCCTTTCATTTTTTTAGAAGATTGCATTCTAGCCTTTCAAACATTGAAAAAGAAGTTGACCAAGCTCCACATTCTCATTGCTACCGAAGTCGAATTGGGACCAACCTTTTGAAATCATGTGCGATGCAAGTGATTATGCAATAGGTGCGGTCCTAGGACAAAGGATTGAGAAGCATTTCCGACCAATTCATTACGCTAGCAAGACGATGACTGAAGCAGAAACGAATTACACAACAACCGAGAAAGAGATGCTTGCAGTTGTTTATGCTTTCGAGAAGTTTCGATCATATCTAATCATGAACAAGAGTGTTGTTTACACGGACCACTCCGCTTTGAAATACCTCTTCAACAAGAAAGACGCCAAAGCAAGATTGCTTCGATGGGTCTTACTTCTTCAAGAATTTGATTTTAAAGTTATCGATACCAAGGGAGCTGAAAACTATGCAGCCGATCACCTCTCTCGTCTTGAAAACCCTTACGAAAATGTTTTTGATCCAAAAGAGATTACCGAGACTTTTCCTTTAGAGACTTTAAGTGTGTTAACTTCTAAAGACCAAAGTACCCCGTGGTTCGCCGACTTTGCTAACTACCACGCGGGGAAATTCATTAAAAAAGGAATGTCGACTCAAGAGAAAAACAAGTTCTTTAAAGATGTAAAACATTACTTCTGGGATGACCCTTTTCTTTTCAAGACTTGTGCGGATCAAATAATCCGAAGGTGTGTAGATGGCAAAGAAGCTCTCGAAATTCTCGAAGCTTGTCACAGTGGACCCACCGGGGGACACTCCAATGCCAACTTTACCGCCAAGAAGGTTTTTGATGCCGGTTTCTTTTGGCCTACGATTTATAAGGATGCCTACGAATTGATCAAATCTTGTGATGCATGTCAAAGACAAGGCAAAATCTCTCAACGTGATGAGATGCCTCAAAATGCAATCCAAGTTTGTGAAATTTTCGATGTATGGGGTATCGATTTTATGGGACCTTTTCCGTCGTCTAGAGGTAACAAATATATTCTAGTAGCCGTCGATTATCTTTCCAAATGGGTTGAAGCAAAAGCGCTCCCCACCAACGATGCTCGAGTAGTTGTTAAGTTCTTAAAATCCCTTTTTCTCGATTCGGTGCTCCTAGAGCAATTATAAGCGATCGTGGGACCTATTTTTGTAACGATAAGTTTGCAAGAGTCATGTCAAAATATAGTGTCACCCATCATCTTTCCACTCCTTACCACCCTCAAACGAGTGGTCAAGTTAAAGTCACAAATCGAGGTCTCAAAAGAATTTTGGAGAAGATGGTCGGAGAAAACCGTGTCTCATGGTCAGACAAGTTAGATGATGCATTATGGGCTTTTAGGACCGCTTACAAAACTCTAATTGGATGCACTCCGTACAAGTTAGTTTATAGGGCGATGTATTCACTCTGTATGGAGATGGCAGTACTTTTCTGCTTCTTGGATGAACCAACTAACAATCCGATGTCCATAGAAATGTGATCTGAACCAGAGTACTTTCTCTCCGAGTGTCATGACATCCTGCATATCAGCATCTGCAAAAGCTTTTATTAAAGCCGAGTCCATCGCATACCAACATACCCAAGTGAATGGTTTTCCTTTAAGTGTATCCAAAAGGATCCGCTTTAAAGCAGTAAGGGGCAATTTTCAAGTAGCTTAGCCCTGGTATCGTGCACACATACAATAAACAGCAAATACATGTATCAAAGTCTAGGATGCACTAAGATACATAGGGAGCCCAACTCATACCAACGAAATCATTAAGATCAAATAGCTTTCCTCCCTATCCTTTTCATCAAGGTTTGGGACGCTCCGCCATTGTAGTGTCAATGGGTGTTGCAGGAGTCAAAACCAAACTTTTTCAAGATTCCTAAGCATATTTGGATTTGGTTGATGAAGAGTGCCTCTTCTGGGATTTTGAAATTTGTAATACCTAAAAAAGAATGACATTTGTCCCATCATCGACATCTTGGAAAATTGAGTTCATTTCAAAAGCAAATAAATTTTGGCAGGCTTTGGGGATAGTGAGAGTCAAAGATAATATCATCTACATATATTGGTCCCAGTTAGAAGAAGTTTTGCCTGCATTCTTCGTGAAGAGTGTAGGATCGACCACGTGCTTTTGTAAATCCTGACTTGATGAGAAACGCTGATAGCTTGTCATAACCAACCGCACGTGAGCTTGATTGAGTCCATAGAGACTTCTTGAGGCGGTACACATGCGATGGATGCTCAGCGATCTACAAATCCTTCTTGTTGATGTACAGGACATAGACAACTTCAATTCATTTACGCCGTTGAGGAATGCGGATTTTCACGTCCATCAGTAAGATGACCATAGTTCATACTTTTAACTTGCGCGTGAAGCAAATGAAGAGTTCTGATCGCTTCTAAGTCTAGCATCCGAGCAAATGCTTCCTCAAAGTCAATACAGCTTTACCAGACATAACCTTTCGTCCACTAACCGATCTTTGTTCTTCAACACGTCTCCATATTCATCCAACTTAAATCTTGAAAAGTCCATTGAGCGGAATGATAAAGTAATATTAACTGACATGGTACAAGAATCCATACATACGAGTACCGTTTCAAACTCATGAATTTCTCCTTCATACCTCAATCCAGCACGATTGCTCTAAGGTTTTTGCTTGAAAGTTTTGGTTAACATGAGTTAAGAATTCATTGAAGAACCACCACACATCGCGTCGGTTTCTAGCTGTTTCTTGTAGAAGACATGTCGATCTTTATATCCCCAATAATGTTTCAAGCGGATGTGCTTGAGTCCACTTTTGCACGTGAGTGTAATTGTTGTTGGGAGTAACATCGATATTGAACAGAGTTGAATGAGATGCCCTCATATCTCCTATATATATATCTCTGAGCACATAAGGTATCAAACACATTACTAGTCAACATGATCAAACAGTGTTTCACCGATCAGAATCACTAGTGTCTTGGTAGAGGTATTGAATGAGGTAAAGGTTTTCTTTCAGTAACTGCAGGAGCGCCTTCTGATATACAGGTTGTGGAAGGTGAACCATTGGCATTCTCGGGTGCCGGGGCAGCAGGAACATGCGAAAGCCGGAGATATCGAACAACCGAGGATATCAAGAAAAACCTCATCATCCATCAAACCCATTGATACAACTCGTCTACCTTTTATTTGGTAGAGGGACACTAGTGGTTCTGGTCTTTTACAATGTGCAGAACGGCTTTGCGTGCCTGACTGTAAATCAGTAAGTTCGAGTTCTGTACTGTTTTGGCTCAGAAGATCATTTGGTTTAGGTGCGAGCTGAACTTGTTTGCGAACAGACGTCAATTCCTTCGGTAAGTTCATCGAGAAGTAAACATGAAGCGGTTTCCTGAATCTTACGCGATTCGTTTGTTGTAGATTCGGTACGCCTTCTTGGTGGGTGCATAGCCAACAAATATACCTATATCTGCTTTCGCCTTGAGTTTACCAACGTCATCGTAGTCATTGGTAGGATAGCACAGAGATCCAACACTCGTTGAAGTATGGAGATTTAGGTTTCTTTCCCCTTCAGCAGTTCATAATAAGTCTTCTTCCATGAAGCAGTGAGTACCCAGAGATCGATTCAAGAGTATACACAACCAGTGGCTACAGCTTCAGCCCATAAGAACAGTGGAGCTTTCGCAAAGATGAGCATAGTACGAGCAGCTTCCATAAGATTTTTCTGTTTTATTTCCGTCTTTTCGATCAACTCCGTTCTGTTGTGGAGACCGAGTATTTCTCGTTTTTCCATGAGAAATACCAACACTCTCAAACCATCCGTCTAGTGTCTTGTTCACAAACTCCTATCCATTATCTGTTCAGACGAACGAACATAATCATTGAGGGCACTTTGAGTCTTCACAATATCTTATATCACATTAGGAGTTTGCATCATTTGATCCTAGAGAAATCTACGCCATCCAAAACTGGTGTAATCAACCACTAGCACCAAAACATACGTCTTTCCCGTTGATACTTTCCGTTCCCATTTGTGTCCCGCAGAGTCCATATGTCAGTGTATGATATGAAAACTTCGTATTGGTGTTTTCCATTTTTAAATGGTTGTGATGCTTTCTACTTTACGCTAGCTGACAAGATGGACACAAATGGTCTTTGTCATATTTCAGCATGGGTAAAGACCTTTAGAATACCCAGACAGGAATGATACTGCAATCTGTCTTGAACTTGTAAGCGGTTGGTCGTGTCAATCTTTCAGCAATAGAATCAGCAACAGTACGTCCTTTTGACCTGCAACAACTGTGAGAAATACTGATTCTCCCCCTCAAACAATGACCCGTGTCAATGTTTGATTTGGTTAACCCGAACATGTTTGATAAAACAAGTTGTTTATGAGAGAAAAAAAAAAGGTTCGGGGCTTAGACAACTTCTTGTCTGTATAGAAATAATGCACTAAAACGTACACTAAATCTCTGGGTTAGGTCCGAGTTACAGTCTGAATTAACTGTAAGTCATACTACACTAATTTTTTTTTTTATTATTTTAAAAAAAATATATATATACACAATGATACAATGTGAAACACCTGGTTACTCTGAGACAGACTCGTCCTGTAGTTCCTTGAGAGTCTCTGGTGACATTTGTTTAACACCAAGCAGTGGGAGTAGTGTTGCGAACAATTTGTACTACCTGCGATAACACAAACATTTACGGTGATAGGATGCCCTGAAGGGTTCCGGTTAGTTAACAATCAAAAATACCAGAGATCCCTTTGGAACCTGCCTTTCGATCACTAAGTTTATGGTCAGTAAACCTAGAGACCATAGTTATTTGGGGGCTAGAACTAGCACTCGGGGGTAGTTCTATTGGCATATCAGTAGGTTCCATGATCCTAGTTAAAGGATACTTCTCAAATAATGAGAAATGCCTTCCAGTGGGCTTCCACTGAGGCTTGCTATTAGCAACAGGTTTGCTAATGGGTTTCCAGACTCTCTTAATGGGTTTCCATTCTTTCTTGGGTTGGCATTTAAAACGCTTAGTCTGGTGGGGTTTAACATTCACAGAACCATCACACATAACCAAACAATCAGTATGATTAGCAATAACCAAAGATTTGTTACATGCAGCACAAACATTGTTCAACTTTGAAACAGAAACAGAATGTTTAACAAGCAAATTAGAATCAACACGATTCTTTTTATTCAAAGTCCTAATGTGGCGTTATACTCTCCTTGCATTCGTACTCTTAACGGCAAAGAATATGATTCGAGGGGCTCACTTAGGCTCAGTTTTATGCTGGCTCTAGAGTGGGTTTTACTCCTGTTGGACATAGGCACTCACCGTTGTTTGCTTCTTAGGATGCACTACTAGTTTTGAGTTGGTTTGAGATGACAGGTCTGGGAGGTTCACTTGAAAGTACATTGCTCTTCTTAGGTAACGGGGTTGGTTTGACCCAGTTAGCACGTTTGGGTGGTGGAATATACTTAGAACCTAAGTTGTACATTCCTGGAGCAAGCACTTTGGGTGTCTCAGAGGTTGAAGGTCCACTACTTGTTGTACCAGTCACTTGGGCTTTCAGCTTGGTATTTTCAGCAGTGAAGGCACTAAGCTTTTCAGTGTACGCAGTACGTGAGTGAGTATTCGCCTTTGACAGTTCATCATACCGTTTGTTCAAACTCACGTGTTCTACCTTAAGGCCATCTAGTTGAATCCTAAGGGAGGTAATCGTATCTTGCAACTGAATTCTGTCAGTTTCTAAAGCCTGTTGGTCACAACTACCTTTAGTGGAACCTACATTCAACACCTTCATGATGTTGATCTGAGCATCTAAATTCCTGATAGTGTCATCTTTCCCTTGAAGCTGTTGTCTTAACTTGTTAATTTCAAAAATTGCATTGGAGGCACTAGAAGTGTCTATGCACTGTTTATAGTTTTGAAATTTAAGTTGTAAATCAATATGGTTCTTTTGTAAATGAGAGTTACGTTTCTCAGATTCAATGACCATCTTTTGTTGTTTTAAAACTTCAGCTTCAAGTTCAAGAACTTTAGTGTGTTCCCTATCGCATGCAGATCTAAGATCTTCGCAAAGGCAATTCGAACTAGGGGGCACAACAATATCGGAAGTAAGCACAATAGAGCAGATATCTTTTTCTAAACACTCAGCAATTAAGCAGTCATTTTTGATTAAAAGATTTTTCTTCTCTATGGTCAGGTTCTTGTTATCAAGAACACATTGTTCATACTCCGCCTCCAATTCATCAAAAATCTGTTCAAATTCTCTTATCTCTTTGAAAAATGTTTCATTAGCAGCTTGGATATGTTTTTTGAAATGGTCGTAAAATAGGTACCAGTGTTCGTTCAACAAACTGTTTTAGCATAATCAAAACACCATTCAGAAAACATAGTCTGGTTTTTGAGTTGTTCTTTCTTCTTTGATACCTTCAAATTGAGGAAAAAACAGCATTAACATTTCGAATGACTGGCCAGACTTGACTTGAGAGGTCCTACTTATATGAACAAAGAGCAGCGTGGCTGAGTTACTAGCTAGACTAGCAATTGGAGATGTATCCTCCAGATAGGTCCTTCTGGAGGAACGAACATGAGGGCATTAAGCATGTCCTAGAAAACCGTTTGAGGGGTCGAACGAGATGGCGCGCTGGGTGTTTTCGCTCACTCCTTTTCTCATGCTACCAACTGGTGTACCAAGACCTCTTTACTAATCAATTGCGAACAGGATGGTGATCGGATGCAAATGGGTATCAGCTATCTAGATAACAAGACAGGGTTGAGATCGCTTGGCTATATATACCAAGGACCTGGGTTAGAGTACCTAGGAGAGGTCCTTGTGCAAGTCAGCGGTTGCGGCTTTAGGTTTCTTAGAGATAGCATAGGATTAGTGATGTGTTGGCATGTTAAATCTTGCCACATATCTCTTGCTAACTTTGTTACGCAGTTGGGTGTTTATAAACAACTGTTTATCATCTAAGATAACGTTACTGTACTGATGTGTTGCTCTTTATCATGAACAAAATCTTTTCACCTTTTTCAGGATTGTTAAAATGCAATTGATGATCTTGTTGTATTTTCCTGATATAGAGTGTACATTTAAGCAAATCGTTTTATTTGCCACAAGGTTCAGCGTTACGCTTTTACGCTGAATCACTAGGAGACTTGTTCACTGTCTAACTTTGTTTTCAAAGATCAAAGTTTGACTTTGTTGGGTATACGTAGCCGACATAGATCTTGCTTACATTGAAGAAGCTCATTGTTTGTAAGCTGTCTGCAGATTCCATAAATTTTTCTTGGTTAACCTTAGCATGTCTCGTCTTGTTGGTTTGCAAGTTAGTTAAGATGCATATCATAGAAATTGTTATCGATGTGTCAGCAGATAACCTCAGTGGAACATTTTGGGCTTCTGTGTATAGAAGATACTGATGATACGGGATAGATATTGTCATTTCATCTTAGTCTCACGCATCGAGTCTATAATGTTCTGCCTGGTGCATCTCTGACTCAAGATAATCCACATTATCAAAGATTTGATTGTCATTGGAGTGTACCTCATTGACTTGACTGTTGGTGGCACTGGTGGATGACAAGTTGGCCATGAAAGCGGCAGCAGCATTGGGGCCTTCATCCACGTCTGAGTCATATGCATCCTCATGATTGGCTTGAAACATGTTTGTTGTAGTCATTGCCAGAGGTTGATCATATGTTTCTTCATTTGTTGCCATTGAATAACGTTGTTTATGAATGATCTGATCTTAAGTGATTGTTGATTGATGACTTGGTGTGAGGTTTATGATTTTCGGGTAAATTTGAAACAGTAAAATGCTGTTTTGAGGGCCTAAATGACTCCGAATGGCCAAAAAATGACAGGGCTCTCGCTCAAAGAGGAAGAGTCTTGACCGTTGGGCCGTTTCCGAGCTGGTATAAAAATTTCGGAACAATCCGACACAAAAATTATTTTTGCGGCAAATCAAGCAAAACGCAACTTAGCTTGATCAAAACGCAATGAACTTATACTCAAAACGCAATGAACTTTGGTCAAAACGCAATGATACTTGTTGTCAAAACGCAGTGATAACTTCCTCAAAACGCAATGAAATTTTTCTCAAAACGCAATGAAAGTTTTCTCAAAACGCAATGAAAGTTTTCTCAAAACGCAATGAAAGTTTTCTCAAAACGCAATGAAATCTTCCTCAAAACGCAATGAAATTTTTCTCAAAACGCAATGAAATTTGAAGTCAAAACGCAATGCTTGAAAATTTTTGGCAGCGTAGCGTTTTAGTCAAAACGCAATAATAGTCTTCAAAAGCACCTGTATGCTCAAAACGCAACATGAATATGCTCAAAACGCAACATGAAGATCCTCAAACGCAAATATGAAGCATGCTTCAAAACGCAACATGAAACTCACAAAAAACGCAACCACTGGTAGCTTTTTTCTAAAATCCACTTCGAACCATACACAACAAGACCACCGTCTCTTTGTTTTTTGTAGGATTTGCGAACCAATAAGCACAAAAAACAATCACGTACACCCCCTTTTTTTTGAATTCGATCAAACAAAACAAAAAAATAAAGCAAACAATCACTTTTGGCTCTGATACCAATTGTAGGATCCCTAGATCATTCGATTAACACAAGAACACACAAGATTAGACTTTAAATTGACTTGTATTAAAGAAAAACAAAGAACAATGGTGTGGCAACAAAACACACAAAATGAAACTCTAAATATCTAAGTTGCTAACTTGTCTCCACTAAAAAATGAAGAAAAGATGGCTTTATATAGCCTCTCTAGGGCCTTGGCCTTTGGGCTATGAAGGGCTTTTTCATTAATGGCCCGTTTACATAGAATTACACGCTTAAACGAGCTAGACTTTAAAATAGTACTTATTATTGTGGTCTCGAGTAGATATACCAAGCCAAGTTCTAAAGTTTGCAACATCACCAGCACACTTATAATTTTGTGAAACTTGGGTAAACATTTGGAAACAGATAAGGCTAAATTATCATAATATCTAACAAGGGTTATGTGTGCGGGTTATGTAACTAATAATTTCACAAAAGTATGCTTGAAAAAATATTAAATTTAGGCATAATTTAAGCATTTTATTGAGAAAATATGGACAAGTATGCGTTCTAATTCTCCTCCCCCACTTGAAATATGCAACGACCTCGTTATAGAAATATAACATTAAAAACAAGAAATTAAAATAATTAGAACGAGAAACTCCCCTAAGATTTGCTCGGTGTGATCCTCCATGTTGTGTTTATGAGCAAGAATGTGTGTTGTGAATGCGGGTTTGGATGGTAGCATGACTACAACACACAGAATTCCAGAATATAAATACTCCACCATATTCGTCATTTTTGTTCAGTAAGGTCCTGTATAAGATATAAGAAAAACCAATGCAATTCTATCTCTAGTATTCGACGGTTAGAAATTAAAAAATAAAAATGAAAAACTATATAGGAAGTCGATACGACGTATCCCAAAACCAGGATACGCCGTATTGAGACCTGTAAAAAGTATCTAACGTACGGGTCAGATTGCCAAATATGCAGTATCATATTTATGAATACGCCGTATAGACAAATCTGACGATAATGTTTAAAATGCAAAAAAATAAAGACTGGATAACGTCCATACAATCAATACGCCGTATCCATTGAGGTTGGATACACCGTATCGAAAGTCTGGGAAGACAGACTCAATAAAAATTAAAAATACATTCCAGGTTGTCTCCCAGCAAACACTTTTGTATACAGTGAATTCTTTAAGTTAGACTTATCTTCAGCTCTTCATTCCATCTCGTGTACACTCACGTGTCCACGTGTAAGCCATTCTTCAAGCTTAACATCCTTGATGTATTCTGGCCCCAAATTCAAGACTTCTTTATAGAATCCTTTTAGCTTTTATTATGGGTACGAAATACCTTTCAACTCATCATGTGCACTCACCTTCAGCAATGACTGTATCATATTACATTGTGCATTAGTTAGGTGTTTAAACCTCAGGTGTGATCGCTCCATTTGGTAAGTCACACTATCATTCCCCTTACAAATACCCTGGTGGTAACAACAACTTCTTTCCTCAGCATTCCATAAGATCACTTTCACGAACATGAAACAAAAGATTCTTTGTCATTTATCAAGATACGTGTGTATAACACAAACTTTTGGTACCTTGACATTTTTGATCATATTAACACTTATGCTCCCCCTACACATGTGCGTCGATAATCGAAAGATGTTTAGCACATGCATGGATAGGACTTAGCATTTTAGAATCAATCGAATCATTAATTATCCGTTTTGCATGTTTAAGTCACATTTTCTCCCCCGATCAAGTATGAAACATTTGATGGTTTTGATCTAGAATGGACTTAAAATGTAACAATCTCCCCCTCAAAGTATGAGGTGAGGTGAAATAGCACAAGTATCAAGTGAGCAATTGAAACAAGACCTTTAGAATACCCAGACAGGAATGATACTGCAATCTGTCTTGAACTTGTAGGCGGTCGGTCATGTCAATCTTTCAGCAATAGAATCAGCAACAGTACATCCTTTTAACCTGCACAACTGTTAGAAATACTGATTCTCCCCCTCAAACAATGACCCGTGTCAATGTTTGATTTGGTTAACCCGAACATGTTTGATAAGACAAATTGTTTATGAGAAAAAGTGTTCGGGTCTTAGACAACTTCTTGTCTGTGGAAGAAATAATGCACTGAAACGTACATTAAGTCTCTGGGTTAAGACCGGGTTACAGTCTGAAATAACTGCAAGCCATACTACACTAAGTAATTTTTTTTTTTTTCAAATTTACACAAATATACAAAGGATACCATGATTTAGCATTCAAACATACCAGATATCCCCTTGGAACCAGCCTTTCGATCACTAAGTTTGCAATCAGGGAACCTAGAGATCATAGTAACTTTGGAACTAGAACTAACGCTCGGGGTAAGTTCTAAAGGCTCAACAATGGGTTCCATTATCCTAGTTAAAGGACAGTTATCATGCAACACGAAATGTCGTCCAGTGGGTTTCCACTGAGGCTTAACACTACAACACCTTTCATTGGTCTCGCAAGCTGTTTTTAGTAGTGTTCACATTATGATTCCTTGGTTGCTTTGTCCAAACTTCTTAGTTTTGAATCACACTTGTTTGGGCAATCTGGGGGGTTTGTATTCACAGACTTCAAGAATGAACCACAAACTGATATATCAACACATTCAAGCGTCCTATTGTGATAGCTGCTGCTCCTCACGTTCACGACTTTTATTGGGCAAGATAAGATGGGTTTCCGAGTGTGGCTCCTCTGGCATAGGTTGCGAGATTCAGTGCAGGTTTGGTTCTGTAGACTGAGTCACAGAAACATTAGCTTTTTTTGTTTTGTTGCTACTGTGGTTTCTGTGTGGGTCAATTTGAAGTCCTGGGTGGTTCTTGAAAATAACTTCTTTTCCTAAGCAACGGGGTTGTTTTACACCCAGTTGGCTTCTTTTTTGGAGGTGGAATGTACTTGAAACTTTCGTATACATCCTGAAAGCAAGTGACTTTGGGTTTCTCAAAGGCTGAGATTCCACCACTCCTTTTTTGCCACACAACTCAGTTTTCATTGGCATTCTCAGCAGTGAAGGCACTAAGCTTTTCAGTGTATGCAGTACGTGAGTGAGTATTCGCCTTTGACAGTTCATCATACCGTCTTTTCAGACTCACGTTTTCTACCTTAAGGCCATCTAGCTGAATCCTAAGGGAGGTAATCGTATCTTTCAACTGAATTCTGTCAATTCTAAACGCTTGTTGGTCAACAACTACCCCCCCTTTTTTTCCCAGTGGAACCTACATTCAACACCTTCATGATGTTGATCTGAGCATCTAAATTCCTGATAGTGTCATCTTTCCCTTGAAGCTGTTGTCTTAACTTGTTAATTTCAAAAATTGCATTGGAGGCACTAGAAGTGTCTATGCACTGTTTGTAGTTTTGAAATTTAAGTTGTAAACTAAAAAATTATGTTACGAGAAAGGCAAAAACAGTTTTTCAGATTCAATAAAGAGCTGTTTCTGTTTTGAAATCTCAGCTTCAAGTTCAAGAACTTTAGTGTGTTCCCTATCGCATGCAGATCTAAGATCTTCGCAAAGGCAATTCGAACTAGGGGGCACAACAAGATCGGAAGTAAGCACAATAGAGCAGATATCTTTTTCTAAACACTCAGCAATTAAGCATTCATTTATGATTAAAAGATTTTTCTTCTCTATGGTCAGGTTCTTGTTATCAAGAACACATTGTTCATATTCCGCATCCAATTCATCAAAAATCTGTTCAAATTCTCTTATCTCTTTGAAAAATGTATCATTAGCAGCTTGGATATGTTTTTTGAAATGGTCGTAAAATGTAACCATTTGTTGGTTCACCAACTGTTATGCAAATCAAAACACCATTCAGAAACATAGTCTGGTTTTTGTGTTGTTCTTTCTTTTATGATACCTTCAAATTGAGGAAAAATAGCATTAACATTTCGAAGACTGGCCACACAGACTTGGAGTCGACTTTACGAACAAAAGGATTAGCAGGCGTGGCTGATTACTAGCTTGACAGCATTTTCTTGGCAGAGAGCCAATACAGCCTGATCTCCAAAGTTCCTTCTAAGAACAAAACGTAAGAAGCATTTACTTTCATAGAAGCCATTCCTCGGGTCGAACATGTCCTGGTTTTTCGTTCATCATTTTTCATGCTAACCCACTTGGTGAACCAAGACCTCTTCAACTACCCATATCTAACGGGATGGTGATTGATGCAAAAGGTTATCAGCATCATCCAAACATGGTTAGCACGCTTGGCCTATAACCTAGACCCTGGGTTGCGAGAGCCTAGGATTTTCTTGTGTGCAAGTCAGCGGTTGCTTGTCCTCCGCTCACCCCCGCTTAGGTTTTTAGAAAGCATAGGAAAGTGTTGTGTTGGCATGTTAAATCTCTGCAACATATCTTTTGCAACTTTGTTTAGCATTCTTAAACAAACCTATTTCACTAATAACTATCTAGCTAGATCCTTTTTCTCAGAGAAAATTCTTTTCCTTTTCAGATTATAAAAAATGCAATTGATTTTCGTTTTCCTGAAAGAGTGGATTTAAGCAATCGTTTTCTTGCCACAAGTTCAGCGTTACGCTTATTACGCTGAATCACTAGGGCTTGTTCCTTCTAAAGTATTGTTTGTCAAACTTTGTTTCAAGAATCAAGTTTTGACCTTTTGGGTATCCTAGACATATATTTCTTGCTTGCATTTAAGAAGCTCATTTTTTAATGGTCTCTATTTCCAAGCATTTTTCTTGGTTAACCTTAGCATGTCCGTCTAGTTGGGTTTGCAAGTCAGTTAAGATGGCAATCATAGAGACTTTATCAGATGTATCAGCAGATACCTCAGTTGGAACATTTTGGGCTTCGGTGTCAAGAAGATACTGATGATACGGGATCGTATTGTCATCAATCTTAGTTCCTCATGCATCGGAGTCCTAAATGGTTCTTCCTGGTGCATCTCCTGACTCAAAGATTATCCAAATTATGAAAGATTTGATTGTCATTAAGTGTACATCATTGACTTGACTGTTGGTGGCACAGTTGGATGACAAGTAGGCCATTAATAGCGGCAGAGCATGGGTCCTTCATCCACGTCTGAATCATATGCATCCTCATGGTTGAGAGTATCGGTGCCAACAGCATATGTTTCTTCATTTGTTGCCATTGAATAACCTTGTTTATGAATGATCTGATCTTAAGTGATTGTTGATTGATGACTTGGTGTGAGGTTTATGATTTTCGGGTAAATTTGAAACAGTAAAATGCTGTTTTGAGGCTCTAAATGACCCCGAATGGCTTAAAAATGACAGGGCTCTCGCTCAAAGAGGAAGAGTCTTGACCGTTGGGCCGTTTCCGAGCTGGTATAAAAATTTCAGAACAATCCGACACAAAAATTATTTTTGCGGCAAATCAAGCAAAACGCAACTTAGCTTGATCAAAACGCAATGGATTGTCAAAACGCAACAAACTTTGTGGTCAAAACGCAATGATACTTGTTGTCAAAACGCAATGATATCTTCCTCAAAACGCAATGAAATTTTTCTCAAAACGCAATGAAAGTTTTGCTCAAAACGCAATGACACTTGAAGTCAAAACGAAAGGACCTTTTCTTGTTCAAAACGCAACGAAATCTTCCTCCAAAAACGCAATCAAATTTTCTCAAACGCAATGAAATTTTTCTCAAAACGCAATGAAATTTTTCTCAAAACGCAATGCTTGAAAATTTTTGCAGCGTAGCGTTTTAGTCAAAACGCAATAGAAATCTTCAAAACGCAACCTGTATGCTTAAAAAAAAAAAAAAAAAAAAACGCAACATGAATATGCCAAAACGCAACATGAATATGCTCAAAACAACATGAATATGCTCAAAACGCAACATGAATACTAACAGAAACGCAACACTTCTAGCTTTTTTCTAATCCACTTCGAACCCAAAACACAAACAAACCACGTCTCTTTTTTTTGTTATGATTTGCGAACCAATAAGCACAAAAAAATCACGTACACACCCCCCTTTTTTTTTGAATTCGAGCAAACAAAAACAAAAAATAAAATAACACAAACAATCACTTTTGGCTCTTGATACCAATTGTAGGTCTTTAGATCATTCCATTAATTAATCACAAGATCAATAGCACAAAAGATTAAACATTAAAGAACTTTTGATTGAAAGAAATAATAGTGGCTACAATCCCTAAAGATGAAAATAAAATGAAGTAGCTATTATGTCTAAGTTGCTAACTAAAAAATGAAAGAAAAATGGCTTTATATAGCCTCTCTAGGGCCTTGGCCTTTGGGCTATGAAGGGCTTTTTCATTAATGGCCCGTTTACATAGTATTACACGCTTAAACGAGCTAGACTTTTGTCTTGTATCTTCGAGTGACCGAAGCTTCTTTGTTCGGGTCCATTTATGTGATCTTAACAGGAAAGCTAAGTAATTATGGAATTTGAATTTTATAATAATTGTACCCCCCGCCCCATCTCTATATATAGAGGTGAAAAGGATGCTAGTTTGTACATTCTTCCTTGTTTATTCGTTAATTAATACAATGCAACGTTTTGGGTCACGTGTGTGTTTACTTTGAGTCAATATTTCGCGTTAACTTTCAAGGTTTGTTGGCCCTTCTTCTAACAATTGGTATCGAAGCCTTGTTTAAGAGGAACGAATAAAAAACTCGGAGAGAGACAAAACAAGAAAAATGACTAAACTCGGTTTTAGTTCGTCGGTTATTGCGCAATCATGGGAGAATTGACACTGCGGGCTCGTTAACCGTTGGATTTCTACGAAATTCGAACTGAAGAAGACATTGATTTCAGAGAATGTGCGAAGCTTGTAATGTATACTTTCTTGATTTCTTCAGATAATGTGAGTAGAGATATGATGCATGTCCTTCCATCGATACTTTGAGTCGTCATTTCGCTTAAGATAAACAATTAGTCACCTAACAAAAAACATTTTGTTATGTAAAATCCACTTCAGTGTTCCAAAAAAAAAACATTTTGTGAACACACAAAAGGTTTTATATTTTGAAGTGACCGAGGATAGACGTACTCAATCTGGTCGGTACATTAAACCTCTGATTCCGTGAGGATCAAAGATTACAGTATGAATACTTGCACCTGTGTCAGATAGATTTCATAAAAAGAACCTTCTCTTGACAGGTTTTTCCGGCACGTGACAAGCTAGTTCCTCTAATACCTAAGTAATAGATTCCTAAATGTTTCGCCGTTCTCTTAGACAGATGTCCGAAGACTAACACACTATAAGTATTTTCTACTAAGAAATGGTAAAAAGTGATCAGTATCAGTTACTATCTGCTGACTATACCGTGTGTATAACTCCTTTTTCAGCGTCTTACTTCTAATACATAGTTAATTACCTAGAAGGCCTGTGGCAAAATGATTGAAAAAACATTCGATTGCTTATATAAAAATTTGTTTGGGCACAAACGAAAGTTTAAATCAAATGCGTCTGATGATTTTTGGAAATATATCCCGAAAGATATGTAGTGCCTTGGGAAACCAACTTAGTACAAGTACATTTGGAAATCCAACTTCACTAGTGGGACGTAGTCCGAAGACCAGGCATGAGCATACATACAATACCCTGGTGGAACAACATCTCTTATTCCTCAGCATGTCCAATAATATCACTTTCCACGAACATTAAAACAAAGATTCTCTTTGTCATTATTCAAGAAATACGTGTGTATAACACAAACTTTTTGGTACTTTACATTTTTGATCAAAATTAAACACTTATGCTCCCCCTACAAGGGCGTCGATAATCGAAGATTTTAGCACATGCATGGATAGGACTTAGCATTTTAGAATCAATCGAATCATTAATTATCCGTTTTACATTTTTAAGTCACATTTTCTCAACCCCGATCAATAAGTATGAAACTTGTGACTGGGTTGATCTAGTATGGACTAAAATGTATCAATCTCTCCCCCTCGAAAGTACGAGGTGAGGTGAATTAGTACAAAGACAAGTGAAGCAATTGAAAAACAAGTACCCTTTAGTAAACCTAGACATGGAATGATACTTGCAATCTGTCTTGAATTTGTAGGCGAGTTGGTCGGAAGCAATCATTCAGCAATAAAGAAATCATCCAACAATTACTCCTTGTGACCTGCAAAACTTGTTAGTAGAACTGATACTCCCCCTCAACAATACCCTGTCAATGTTTTGATTTGTGGTGAACCCGAACATGTGTTTGATAAAACAAGTTGTTTTATGAGAAAAAATGTTCGGCAAGAACAACATTCTTGTTTTGTAAAGAAATAATGCACTGAAACGTACACTAAATCTCTGGGATAAGACCGGGTTACAGTCTGAAGTAACTGCAAGCCATGTTTTATTTAAAATAGACACAATGATACAAATGGAAACATGCTCTGCAAAAAATAAAAAAAAATAATAAAAAAAATTCAAAAAATACCAGATAACCCCTTGGAACCAGCCTTTCGATCACTAAGTTTACAATGCATGAACCTGAAATCGATAGAAACTTTGGAACTAGAACAACTCTCTGGGGTAAGTTCTAAAGGCTTCAACAATGGTTCCATTATCCAGTTTAAAGAAGTAAATCATACACGCAAAATGTCCCGTCCAGTGGGTTCCACTGAGGCCTGAACACTACCACCAACCTTCTAGTTGGTCTCCAAGCTGTCTTATTAGTGTGTTCACATTAAGTATTCCTGTTGCTTTCCAAACCGGGGTAGTAATGATTCACCTAATGTTTGGCCTGGGGGGTTTTTTTGGTATTCACAACATCAAAGAACGAATCACAAACTGATTATGGTCCAACACGTCAACCTTCCTATTGTGATATGCAGCACCTCCTCGCGTGTTCACACTTTTATTGGCAAGATAATGATGGTTCCGAGTGTGGTTCTTTGGCTTAGGTTTGCGAGATTCCATTGGCAGGTATTGGTTCTTGTAGACAAATTCCCAGGAACTTTAGGCGTATTTTTGGGTTTTTGTTTGCGCACTGGTTGGTTTTTCTTGTGGGTCCTCATTTGAACGTCCTGGGGGGTTCTTGAAAAGTAACATTGGCTTTTTCTTAGTCAACGTGGTTGGTTTACCCAGTGGCTCTTTTTGAGAGGTGGAATGTACTTTGAACCTTTTGGTATATCATCCCTGAAGCAGGTACTTTGGGTTTTCTCAGAGGCTGTGAGATCCACACACTCTTTTGCCACTCAAAACGCATTTTCAGTTTGCATTCTTATCAAGTTTAAGCATTAATCGTTTCAGCGTACGCATAACGTGAGTGATATTCGCCATTTTGACAGTTTCATTATACCGTCTTATTGAGACTCACGTTTTCTACCTTAAGGCCATCTACTGAATCCTAGGGAGGTTAATCGTATCTTTCAACTGGAATATCTGTCAGTTTCCTAAGGCCTGTTGGTCACAACTACCTTCATGGAACCTACTTTCAACACCTTCATGATGTTGATCTGAGCTTCTTAATTCCTGATAAGTGGTGTACCTTTTCCTTGAAGCGATCTCAACTTATTTATTTCAAAAATAGCATTGGAGCACTAGAAGTGTCCTATGCACTGTTTATATTTTTTTTTTTGCAATTAAGATGTAAATCAATATGGGTCTTTTGTAAAAAGAGGTTACATTTCTCAGCATTCAATGACCAACCATTTTGTGTTTTAAAAACTTCAGCTCAAGTTCAAGAACTTATAGTGTGTTCCCTATCGCAATGCATATCTAAGATCTTCGCAAAGCCATTCGGAAGTAGGGGGCACAACAATATCGGAAGTAAGCACAATAGTGCAAATCTCTTTTCTAAACATTCAGCAATTAAGGGCAATAGAAAAAAAGTATTGTTTCCCCCCCCCCCCCCCAAAAAATTTTTGATTAAAAGAAATTTTTTTCCTGTTCTCTATGGTCAGGTTCTTGTTTATCAAGAACACATTGTTCATATTCCGCCTCCAATCATCAAAAATCTGTTTCAAATTCTTTTATCTATCTTTGAAAAATGTACATAAGCAGCTCTTGGATATGTTTTTGGAAATGGTCTAAAAATGGTACCATTGTTGTTCAACAAAACTGTTTTGCATAATCCAAACAACCATTACAGAAACATAGTCTGGTTTTTGAAGTGTTCTTACTTTTATGATACCTCAAATGTGAGTAAAAAACCACATTAACAGTCGAATGACGTTGCCATAAAACTTTTACTTGGAGTCTACTTTTAAGAACAAAGGAGTAGCAGTAGGCTTGGTGGTTTACAGCTTGACTTAGCAATTTCTTGCAAAAGCCTATAACGCCTTCTCCACGAAAGTCCTTCTAGGAACAAAACTTTAAGAGCATTAATACTTCGCATAGAATCCATTTCTCGGTCGAAACATTGCCCAGTTTTCGTTTCATCTTTTCATGCTCAGCCACTTGGTGTACCAGCGACCACTTCACTATCCCATAAATGCGAGACAGGATGGTGATTGGGATGCAAAAGGGTATCATCCATCTTAGCAAAAAGGTTGTGCACGCTTGGGCCAAAATAACCTAGACCTGGTTTACGGGTGCATAGATGTCCTTTTGCAAGTCCATATTGGTTTTGCCTTTTTAGGTTTCCTTGAAAGCATAGGAATAATTTGTGTTCATGTTAAATCTTAGCAACATATCTCTTGCAACTTTGATTAGCAGTTTTTAAACAACTCTTTCATCTAGATAACTATCTCTAGTTTCTCTTTCTCAGATAACAATCCTTTTCCCTTTTCAGATGTAAAAAAGCTATGATTATTCTTTTCCTGAAGAGTGACTTTAAGCAAATCTTTTCCCTTGCACAAGTTCGCGTTTACGCTTATGCAACACTGAATCACTAGGGCGTGTTCCTGTCTAATCTTTGTTTTTCAAGATCAAGTTTGACCATGAGGTATCTAGACTACATATTTTCTTGCTTGCATTGAAAAGCACATTTCTTAAGGTCTCGATTTCCAAACATTTTTCTTGTTTTACCTTACAAGTCCGTCTAGTTTGGTTTGCAAGTCAGTAAGATGGCAATCAAGACACTTTAATCAGAATGTGTCTGCAGATACCTTCAGTTTGAACATTTTGGGCTTCGGTGTCCAGAAGATACTGAGGATGAACGGGATCATATTGGTCATCAATCCAAGTCCGTAGCATCGGAGTCTTAAAATGTTCTTCCTGGTGCATCTCCAGACTCAACTATAATTCCACATTATCAAAGATATGATTGTCATTGAGTGTACCTCATGTGACTTTGACTGTTGGTGGCAAACTTGTGGTGACAAGTTGCCATGAAACGGCAGCAGCATTGGGGGCCTTCAACCTACCGTTTTTGAGTCATATGCATCCTCATGGTTGACTTCGAAAGGAATTTGTTGTAGTCCATTGCCAAGAGGTTGATCAAATGTTTCTTCATTTGTTTGCATTGAATAACGTTTTTATGAATGATCTATCTTAATTGTATGTTTTGATTGGGTTGACCTGGTGAGAGTTTATGATATTTTCGGGTAAATTTTGATAACAGTAAAATGCTGTTTATGAGGCCTCTAAAATACCCTGAATGCATAAAAATGACAGGGCCTCTACTCAAAGAGAAGAGTCTTCCGTTGGGCCGGTCCCCGAGCTGGTATAGTATAAAAATTTCGGAACAATCCGACACAAAAATTATTTTTGCGGCAAATCAAGCAAAACGCAACTTAGCTTGATCAAAACGCAATGAACTTATACTCAAAACGCAATGAACTTTGGTCAAAACGCAATGATACTTGTTGTCAAAACGCAGTGATAACTTCCTCAAAACGCAATGAAATTTTTCTCAAAACGCAATGAAAGTTTTCTCAAAACGCAATGAAATCTTCCTCAAAACGCAATGAAATTTTTCTCAAAACGCAATGAAATTTGAAGTCAAAACGCAATGCTTGAAAATTTTGGCAGCGTAGCGTTTTAGTCAAAACGCAATAGAAATCTTCAAAACGCAACCTGTATGCTCAAAACGCAACATGAATATCCTCAAAACGCAATATGAAGATGCTCAAAACGCAACATGAAAACTAACAAAAAACGCAACACTGCTAGCTTTTTTCTAATCCACTTCGAACCCAAAACACAAACAAACCACGTCTCTTTGTTTTTTGTAGGATTTGCGAACCAATAAGCACAAAAAACAATCACGTACACCCCTTTTTTTTGAATTCGATCAACAAAACAAAAAAAATAAAACAAACAATCACTTTTGGCTCTTGATACCAATTGTAGGATCCCTAGATCATTCCATGGATGAAAACACAAGATCAATGGCAAATGAAAGATTAAACATTAAAGAACTTTTTGATTGAAAATAAAAGTGGCTACAATCCCTAAAGATGAAAATATTATTTTGTAGCTATCTTGTCTAACTATGATGTCCAACCTAAAAATGAAAGAAAAATGGCTTTATATAGCCTCTCTAGGGCCTTGGCCTTTGGGCTATGAAGGGCTTTTTCATTAATGGCCCGTTTACGAGCTGGTATAAAAATTTCGGAACAATCCGACACAAAAATTATTTTTGCGGCAAATCAAGCAAAACGCAACTTAGCTTGATCAAAACGCAATGAACTTATACTCAAAACGCAATGAACTTTGGTCAAAACGCAATGATACTTGTTGTCAAAACGCAGTGATAACTTCCTCAAAACGCAATGAAATTTTTCTCAAAACGCAATGAAAGTTTTCTCAAAACGCAATGAAAGTTTTCTCAAAACGCAGTGACACTTGAAGTCAAAACGCAATGGACTTTTCTTGTCAAAACGCAACGAAACTTGGGTCAAAACGCAATGTGTAGAAAATTTTGCCAGCGTAACGTTTTATTCAAAACGCAATAGAAATCTTCAAAACGCAACCTGTATGCTCAAAACGCAACATGAATATGCTCAAAACGCAATATGAAGACTAACGAAAACGCAACACTTCTAGCTTATTTTTCTAATCCACTTCGAACCCAAAACACAAACAAACCACGTCTCTTTGTTTTTTTTTTGTTATTTCTTTCGAACAAACACACAAAAAAACCAATCGAACACCCCCTTTTTTTTTTAAATTCGATCAAAACAAAAAAATAAAAATAAATCAAACAATCACTTTTGGCTCTTGATACCAATTGTAGGATCCCTAGATCATTCCTTGGATTAAGCACACGATCAATGGCACAAAGATTAAAACATTAAAGAACTTTTGATTGAAAGAAATAAAATTGGCTACAATCCCTAAAGATGGAAAAATGAAAATGAGTAGCTAACCTAATTTTGACTAAACTAGGAGTATTTATACTAATAAGGATTTGCCTTTGAGGGCTTTCTATTTGAGCTTTTTACATCTTGGCCCTTATACATAATAAACATTAAATAACATAGTCTTTCGAGCTAGACTTTTGTCTTGTAACTTCGAGTGACCGAAGCTTCTTTGTTTGGGTCCATTTAGGTGATCCTAACAGATACCATAGGTAACAGTCTTTATACTACCTTACCCATAATATGGTTTATCCCTCTTAAGTGTTTTAATGCATGTAATATACTCTTAGGGGCCTTGTAATAATCTTTGTACTACCTTACTTGTGCGTTGCCTTAATGAAATATTACATAGATGGCGGGTTCGTGCAATTTGTTCATGAATTAGGAAATACTTACACATTACATTGTAAGTGTGACAAATCAATAGGTAGAATTGGATAGCTAGCAAGGAGTAG